>ML832744.1:36976-48152 GCA_009831015.1 Picea engelmannii
CATAAAAATATGCCCTTCCAGTACTAGGATCAACCTGCTTGGTTGCATCCTACTATACCTCATATTGGAAAAATGAGTACTCCATCCTTCCAGTGCAATCCATTACCCAAAATAATATTTATCAGGGGTCTTTGCTTGACATGTGTCCAACTATTCATTACAATTAAACATCTTGTACTTACTAGTTCATTTAATGTCTTCCATTAACTCTTGCATCTTTGATACCCGCTTCTAACATTGTTGTTCTTAATTTATTGTAACAAGAGGGAATATATCTAGGTATATCATTTATGATTTTCTTTGTAGGAAGGAGAACAAGAAACAATAAATGTTATTCCATTGGCTATCATAATGTTAGTAATTGATTTATCAACCTCCTCCATTAATTCCATATTATGTATTCCCATCAAATTTTTAGTTCCTAAAGACTTCTCTTTATAGTGAAAGTCGTTTTTGCATGCTCAACATATTGAGAAGGTGATATAATTTTATTCACTTGGGAAAAATTTGTAGTTTAGGATTTTTTCAATTTCATAGTCACACCAAATAAGTTATGTGAATCCTAGTCATTTTGTCTCTTTAAAATGTGTTTTCACATCCTCAACTCTATCACTATGTATTTTCAAAAATGGATGCAAACTCAAGTCTAGCTACCCTTAAAAATATAGCCACAAAGACCACATACCTATTCATGAAAACCAACGTTTTTGTTTTTTGTTTTTTTCAGACTTCCTTTGCATCTTCAAATAAAAGTTTTTTAGGTTTAATTGACTTTGGTGGTTTCATATTGTGCTTGTCTCCTTTCAAATCGGGTAGATTATGTTCTTCTTCATTTTAAATTTTTTTCCCTTAAGAGGATGTAATTGTATGGAAGAGTGTAGAAGGTGAATAAATGCTTACTACCCTGGATGCAAATAGTGGGTAAAACTTAACATAACAATTAAAAAATATAGATGGATATATGATGTTTCTTCAACTTGAAGATGTTAATTATCTTGATCTCAAGATACTCAATTCTCTTGATCACTTTGAGTTGAATTCTTGTAAATCTAAACCTAAATATTTCTTCAATCTTAATGGATACCAACTTGAAGCTCCAATACAACTAAAAATTGTTTATCTCCAAGGCTTCAAAACTTAGGAAAATATCACTTCAAGGCTCTCCAAGGATTCCCGCAATTTGCTTGTTTAATTTTCGCTAAATGAAAGTGGAAAACAAAAGTTGGTGAGTTATGGTTCAGTGAGTTAAAAATACTTTCCTACCTTTAACAACTATATGTTGTTCGTTTTGGACCCAAAAGTCCCTCATCTAGTCTAAAGACATATGGACATCCCTCGGGACATTGGAGGTATCCATCGAGATGTTTAGGAAATCCCCAAAAAGTCTTCATAACAGAGAGACACATCATAGGGACAAACGGGGGATATACCCCACCTCCCTGAAAATACTTCCCTAACTTTAATAACTATATATTATCCATTTTGGACCTAACACCATAAAAATATTCCCGTCCATAAAAATCCCTTTTTTTCGTTCATTGTTTAATCAACACCATAAAACTATTCCCTTGCAGTACTAGATGCGGGAACGTGTCTACTGTCGAATGAATTTCAAAAGGAACAACAAAAAGACATTGTACTAGGACTAGACATGGGCAACAGTAACCTGTGACTAGGGCCAACATTGAATTTTTTTCAAATTGTTTTTGTATGCACTGAAATTTGACATGGATAGAATATTCACATGCCTTTACGATATGGGAGGGTTTCTGGACACAAATTTGACTCACACACCCACTTGTTTCCATCATCAATTCATCATGTAAACCATAAACCCTATGTTTCTTCCAAAGTACACAAATTGGTTGACACAAGTTTTAATTTTTCATCAGCCTTTCTTAATTTTTGTTTCAGGCTCTACATTAATGTATATACAATGTATGTGTGTCATAGTACTGATGAAAAATCCCTCTTTTTCATTCATTGTTTAATCAACACCATAAAAATATGTCGTTGCAGTATTAGATGCGACAACGTGTGTACTATCGAATGAGTTTTAAAAGGAACAATGAAAAGACATTGTACTAGGACTAGACATGGGAAAAAGTGACCTGTGAATGGGTCCAATGCTGAAATTTTTTCAAATTGTTTTTGTATGCACTGAAATTTGACATGGATAGACTATTTGCATCCCTTAACAATATGGGAGGGTTTCTAGACTCAACTTTGACTCATACACCCACTTTTTTCCATCATTAATTCATCATGTAAACCATAAACCCTATTTTTCATTCAAAGTACACAAATTGGTTAACACAACTTGTAGGTTTACATTAGCATTTCTTCATTTTTCTTTCAGTTTATACATTAATATACAATGTATGTGTGCCATAGTTGTGATGAAAAATCCCTCTTTTTCGTTCATTGTTTAATACCCACCATAAAAATATTCCCTTGTAGTACTAGATGTGGGAACGTATGTAGTGTCAAAAGAATTTTAAAAAGAATAATGAAAAGACATTGTACTAGGAATAGACATGGGAAACAATGACCTGTGAATGGGGCCAACGTTGAAATTTTTTCAAATTGTTTTTGTATGCACTGAAATTTGACATGGATACACTATTTGCATGCAATAATGATATGGGATGGCTTCTGGACTCAAATTTGACTAACACCCACTTGTTTCCATCATCAATTCATCAAGTAAACCATAAACCCTATTTTTCTTTCAAAGTACAAAAATTGGTTGACATAAGTTTTAAGTTTGCATCATCCTTTCTTCATTTTTCTTTTAGGTTCTACATTAATGTATATACAATGTATGTGTGTCATAGTTGTGATGAAAAATCCCTCCTTTTGGTTCATTATTTAATCAACACCATAGAAATATGTCGTTGCAGTACTAGATGCGGGAACATGTGTACTGTTGAGGGAATTTTAAAATGAACAATGAAAATACGTTGTACTAGGAATAGACATGGGAAACAATGACCTGTGAATGGGGCCAACATTGATCGTTTTTCAAACCTATATATTTATGCACTGAAATTTGACATGCATAGACTATTCACATGTATTAATGATATGGGAGGGTTTTTGGACAAAAATTAGACTCACACAGCCACTTGTTTCCATCATCAATTCATCGTGTAAACCATAAAACCTATTTTTTATTCAAAGTACACAAATTGGTTGACATAATTTCTAAGTTTTCATCAGCCTTTCTTCATTTTTCTTTCAGGTTCTACAATAATGTATATACAATGTATGTGTGTCATAGTTGTGATGAAAAATCCCTCTTATTTGTTCATTTTTTAATCAACACCATAAAAATATTCCCTTGTAGTACTAGATGTGGGAACGCGTGTACTGTCAAACAAATTTTAAAAGGAACAACGAAAAGACATCGAACTAGGACTAGACATGGGAAATAGTAAACTGTGAATGGGGCCAATGTTGAAACTTTTTCAAAGTGTTTCTATATGCACTGAAATTTGACATGGATAAAATATTTGCATGCCTTAACAGTATGGGAGGGTTTCTGGACTCAAATTTGACTCCCAGACCAAATTGTTTCCATCATAAATTCATCATGTAAACCATAAACCCTAATTTCCTTTAAGGTACACAAATTCGTTGACACAAGTTTTAATCTTGCATCAACCTTTCATCATTTTTCTTTCAGGTTCTACATTAATGTATATACAATGTATGTGTTTCACAGTTGTGATGAAAAAACCCTCTTTTTCATTCATTGTTTAATCAACACCATAAAAATATATCGTTGCAGTACTAGATGCGGGAACATGTGTACTGTCAAACAAATTTTAAAAGGAACAACGAAAATACATTGTACTAGGACTAGACATGGGCAACCTTGACCTATGAATGGGGCCAACATTGAAATTTTTTCAAACTGTTTTTGTATGCACTAAAATTTGACATGGATAGACTATTCGCGTGCCTTAACAATATGGGAGGGTTTCTAGACTCAAATTTGACTCACACACCCACTTTTTTGCATCATCAATTGATTATGTAAACCATAAACCCTATTTTTCATTCAAAGTAAACAAATTGGTTGACACAAGTTGTAATTTTGCATTATCCTTTCTTCATTTTTCTTCCAGGTTCTAAATTAATGTATATACAATGTATGTGTGTCATAGTTGTGATGAAAAATCCCTCTTTTTCATTCATTTTTTAATCAACACCATAAAAATATTCTCTTTTAGTACTAGATGTGGGAACCTGAGTACTGTCAAACGAATTTTAAAAGGAACAACGAAAAGAGATTGTACTAGGACTAGACATGGGGAACAATGACCTATGAATGGGGCCAACGTTGAAATTTTTTTAAATTGTTTTTGTATGCACTAAAATTTGACATGGATATACTATTTTCATTCCTTAACGATATAGAAGGATTTTTGGACTCAAATTTGACTCACACACCCACTTGTTTCCATCATCAATTCATCATGTAAATCATAAAAGCTATTTTTCTTCCAAAGTACAAAAATTCGTTGACAAAAATTTTAAGTAAGCATCAACCTTTCTTCATTTTTATTTTAGGTTCTACTTTAATGTATATACAAAGTATGTGTTTCATAGTTGTGATGAAAAATCCCTCTTTTTCATTCATTGTTTAATCAACACCATAAAAATATGTCATTGCAGTACTAAATGTGGGAACGTGTGTACTAATGAAGGAATTTTAAAAGGAACAATGGAAATACATTGTACTAGGATTAGACATGGGAAACAGTGACTTGTTAATGGGGCCAATGTTGAATTTTTTTCAAATTGTTTTTTTATGCACTTAAATTTGACTTGGATAGACTATTTGCATGACTTAACAATCTGGGAGGGTTTCTACACTCAAATTTGACTCACACGCCCACTTGTTTCCATCATCAATTCATCATGTAAACCATAAACCATATTTTTCATTCAAAGTACAAAAATTGGTTGACACAAATTGTAAGTTTGCATTAGCCTTTCTTTACTTTTCTTTTAGGTTCTACATTAATGTATATACAATGTATGTATGTCATAATTGTGATGAAAAATCCCTCTTTTTAGTTCATTGTTTAATCAACACCATAAAAATATTCCCTTTTAGTACTAAATGTGGGAACCTGTGTACTGTCAAACAAATTTTAAAAGGAAAAACGAAAACACATTGTACTAGGACTAGACATGGGCAACAACGACCTCTGAATGGGGCCAACGTTGAATTTTTTTCAAATTGTTTCTGTATGCAATGAAATTCGACATGGATAGACTATATGCATGCCTTAATGATATGGGAGGGTTTCTGGACTCAAATTTGACTCATACACCCACTTGTTTCCATCATCAATTCATCATGTAAACTATAAACCCTATGTGTCTTTCAAAGTACACAAATTGGTTGACACGAGTTTTAAGTTTCCATCAACCTTTCTTCATTTTTCTTCCAGGTTCTACATTAATGTACACACAATTTATGTGTATCATAGTTGTGATGAAAAATCCCTCTTTTTCGTTCATTATTTAATCAACACCATAAAAATATGTTGTTGTAGTACTAGATGTGGGAACGTGTGTACTGCTGAACGAATTTTAAAAGGAACAATGAAAAGACATTGTACTAGGAAGAGACATGGGAAAAAGTGACTTGTGAATGGGGCCAATGTTGAAATTTTTTCAAACAATTTATTTATGCACTGAAATTTGACATGGATAGACTATTTGCATGTCTTAATGATATGGGCGGGTTTTTGGACTCAAATTTGACACACAAACCCACTTGTTTCCATCATCAATTCATCATGTAAACAATAAACCCTATTTTTCATTCAAAGTACACAAATTGGGTAACAATTGTAAGTTTGCATCAACCTTTCTTCATTTTTCATTCATATTCTACATTAATGTATATACAATGTATGTGTGTCATAGTTGTGATGAAAAATCGCTCTTTTCTGTTCATTGTTTAATCAACACCATAAAAATATGCCCTTGTAGAATGGGACTTCACCCTGGTGAAGTTATATGACCGTTGGAGGAACCCCAACCATAAGAATGACGCTCCAGAATGGTTAGAAAAATGCATTTACGGGAGGACAACAGATTTATCTAGGGAAGGCCTTGGACCGCTCCCTCGCACAACCCATCAAGGAATCTTATGAAGAAGTCGAAAAAGGAAAGCGAGGTTACAAGGTATTCTCTATAAAGGATGGCGCAGTGAGCCTCACTTGAGAACTCATAGCTGGAAATCTAATAAGCAAGAGCCACCCCACACAGGTCACTGGGTTTGTGGTGGACCTCACAGGAAAATGTGTGGAGGGCATGTAGATGAACTAAGTGAGTTACCTCGTCAATGAGTTGGAGAAGGATTATCACAAAGCCCAAGATTTGGGATATGAATTCCAGTATATCTTGTTGATCATTTTGATGACATTTGTCTCTTGGAAAATGCCTGAAGGATCCACCTTCCCAGATATCAAACCCTTAGAGTCGTTGGCTTCTTAGTTTTCTACCTTGTGGTACACCAATGACATGACGAAGTAGTGGCAATCCAACGTTGTGTTTCATGCATACTATCAGCAATTGAAGGTTTCCATCGAGCCATTTTCACGCATGATGTTGTGCACCCTGCACCAGTACAGACCAATAGCAAAGTTCCATGCAGATATGCATTTCATCTACATCACTACACGCAGAGAGGAGAACCGGGAAGAGTTACAATCGTACTACAAGATAACACATGAAGACATGGAGAAGATTACAAAGGAGTGGCCAGAGGAATTTTTTGTACATATCGTTGATGCAGAACTCTCCAACACTGACACCATAGGAAGCCCCATAGTCACCTGAGTTGAGTATGTCGAACAATCCAGTCACACAAAGAAGAATAAAAAGCAAGAGGAAGTCCAGGATATAAAGACCGATGAGGAGGACAACGCCTCTGAAGAAAATGGATCTGGCTCACTAGGAGGAGGAGAAGACCAAGCAGAAGGATAGGGAGGAGGAGATGAAAGAGAAGAAGAACAAGGAGAAGGTGAAGCTACACCACTTGCAGATCCCCCTATTGGAACAGTAACACCGCAGAAGAGGAAGGTTTCTCCAAAGAAACCTTCAGCAAGGAAGAATACACGTGCTAATAAGCCCCAGTTAGAGGCCACGCTGATGAAGGATGACATAGCTCTAGTTCGCGGAGCTATGGAGGATGCTTCTGAGGACATCTTATAGAGATATGGAGAGAAGCAGAAGGAGCTATACAAGATAATTGAGAAGGAATTGAAGGAAATACATCAAGTTGTTACATTGGTGTATGTAGTACCCACTGTGCCTTCCTCATCGCAGACTACACAATTTCGAGATGAACCAGCCCATTTGAGAAGTCTTGCGGATGTGACAGAAGCTCAACTTCAAAGAGTCCAGGAAGAGAAGGAGAAGGCTACAGAAGCCTTGAAACAAGAGAAATATGAATCCTTAGAACAATTATGAGTAGCGCGGTACAATGTAGTTTCATATGAAAGTGAGAGATAAAAGTTTCAAACGATGCTTTAGGAGGAAAAATCTCAGCTATAGAGAGAAAAGGTGAAGTTTCTCGTAGAGTAGGCCACGTTCAAAGAGGTAGTGAGTAAAGCATGTCACTATGTGTCAGGCATGGCACAAGAGGAACATGATTCGGTTGAGGCTCTAGTAGTTAATCTCACTGAGATCATCCAACAACTTCAAGCCAGGATAACAAAATTGGGGGCCCAAGCAATGTCAAGCACCCCACAGAAGGTGTGTGACCAGAGGGAGGAAACTGTTAAGAACACAGTAGTAAGAATAAGATCCCTCGCCTCGAAGTGAAAACAACTAAGTCATAGAAGTGCACAGACATATGAACGCCTCGCTGAGGATCTAGATCTAAGAATAATGGAAGCATAGTTACAAGAGGCACAATAGTAGCCATTTTCTGTGCAAGCGCAGATGAAGCTACTCACCGTAGTTGAAAGAATGAAGAGATCCCAGGAGTAGTGCACAGTATAGCAAAATATCACTACCCTCTAGGATAGAGTAATGGAAGTCGTGCAGAAGCTGCAACCTATGTAGGACGAAGCCTACAAAGTGTTCGAAGAAATTGATGGACAGGGCTCGCAATTGTACCAAGTGGTTGCATCAATAGAACATCCCCTGGAAGGGCCTGTTATAGAAAAGATGATCTAGGACCTCGTTTAGCAGGAGGCTCAAGTGAAGGAGCAAGTCGAGGCAACTCGAGTCAAGCTTGAGGCCTTCGAAGTAGCATTTCCCAGACCTGAGTGACTCAGGACGAGTCACAGGTGAGTGTTGGGGGCTTGTTGGCCCTCGAACAAGTTTTGAGGAAGCCTTGGTTAGGTTTGGACCACTTTTTGGGCTTCAACACATTGGTCGAGGAAGGAGCGCCCAGGCAGAGATAAGATCGTAGATACCACTTATTTTGCGGGCTATGTGGACCCGATAAGGGGTTCTTTAGGGTTTTTATAATGGGTTATGGGATGTCGGACCATGGGGTTTACCCATGATTAGGCCTTATTGTAAGGGATTGTAAAAGTATAAATAAGTAAGAATTTATTGTAGAAGAGTAGTGGGAAGTGGCTAAGTGCAAGTAGTCTGATTGGATTTGTGAAAGGGAATGTCTATGTGTAAGTCTTTTTGCTTGATAGAAAGTTGGCTCTGTGCCTTGGCCTAGTTTTGAAGGGAGGATCTGGTGCTCAGTGCGCAGATCTCCTGTTTGGTGAGAAGATTGACTATGTGGCTTAGTGCACAGGAGTGAATGAATGTAATATTTGAGCACATAATAAAGAAGGTGAAGTGGTTGGTGGATGTAGCCCCACACTAGGGTGAACCATGTATATCTTGTGTCTTTGGTTTGTTTTGTGATGTGTTTTTTATGTTATGAATCTTCTCAGTGCTTTGATTATTATGTAGGATAGAAATATTTTTTATTTCTTAAGTGTTATGTTTGTGTTAAGGTTAAATGAATGTTAGATCTACTCAGTGCTAAGTGCTTAGGATATATAATCATTTATTGTTACTGCGCTAGATCTATATTTGGGTATGTTCTGCGATGTAAATAAAGATAATGAACTAATGCATATCACCTTCTAAGTGTTAATAGAATAATGTGTGAAGTATTTTTATCAAATATATGTGTCCCATCTTGGTTACAGAAACTTGCGTCCTGTAACCCCCCCTTCTTCTACCTCTGGTGAAACTTCTCGGCTTCGCAGGTTTCGCCAAAAGGGTTGGTATTCGGGGTTTTGGTGGTGCGTTATTAAGCATTGAACCCTGGGTCTACCCCTGTACCAAAAATGCGGTAACGTGTGTACTGTTGAATGAATTTTAAAATAAACAATGAAAAGTCATTGTATTAGGACTAGACATGGGAAACAGTGACCTGTGAATGGGGCCAACATTGAAATTTTTTAAAACTATTTTTGTATGCACTAAAATATGAAATGGATAGACTATTCACGTGCCTTAAAATATGGGAGGGTTTCTGGACTCAAATTTGACTCACACACCCACTTGTTTCCATCATCAATTCATCATGTAAACCATAAACCCTATTTTTCATACCAAGTACCCAAATTGATTGACACAAGTTGTAAGTTTGCATTAGCCTTTATTCATTTTTCTTTTAGGTTCTACATTAATGTATATACAATGTATGTGTTTCATAGTTTTGATGAAGAATCCTTCTTTTTTGTTCATTGCTTAATCAACACTATAAAAATATGCCCTTGTAGTACTAGATGCGGGAATGTTTGTACTGTCGAATGAATTTTAAAAGGAACAATGACAAGACACCATACTAGGACTAAACATGGGAAGTAATAACCTGTGAATGGGGCCAACATTGAAATCTTTTCAAAAACAAATTGTAAGCACTGAAATTTGACATGGATAGAATATTCGCATGCCTTAACAATATGGGAGGGTTTCTAGACTCAAATGAGACTCACACACCCACTTGTTTCCATCTTCAATTCATCATGTAAACCATAAACCCTATTTTTCTTTCAAAGTACTCAAATTGGTTGAAACAAGTTTTAAGTTTGCATCAGCCTTTCTTCATATTTATTTCAATCTCTACATTAATGTATATAAAATGTATGTGTGTCATAGTTGTGATGAAAAATCCATCTTTTTCGTTCATTGTTTAATAAACACCATAAAAATATGTCATTGCAGTACTAGATGCGGGAACGTGTGTACTATCGAACAAATTCTAAAAGGAACAACGAAAATACATTGTACTAGGAATAGAAATGGGACACAGTGACCTATGAATGGGGCCAATGTTGAATTTTTTTTAAACTATTTATTTTTGCACTGAAATTTGACATGGATAGACTATTTTCATGTCTTAACGATATGGGAGCGTTTTGGGACTCAAATTTGACTCACACCCAATTGTTTCCATCATCAATTCATCATGAAAACCATAAACCCTATTTTTCATTCAAAGTACACAAATTGGTTGACACAACTTGTAAGTTTGCCTCAACCTTTCTTCATTTTTCTTTCAGGTTCTACATTAATGTATATACAATGTATGTGTGTCATAGTTGTGATGAAAAATTGGTCTTTTTCGTTCATTGTTTAATCAACACCATAAAAATATGCCCCTGCAGTACTAGATGTGGGAATGTGTGTACTATCGAATGAAATTTAAAAGGAACAACGAAAAGACATCATACTAGGACTAGACATGGGCAACAATAACCTATGAATGGGGCCAACGTTGAAATTTTTTCAAACTGTTTCTGTATGAACTGAAATTTGACATGGATAGAATATTCGCATGCCTTAAGGATATGGGAGGGGACTCAAATTTGACTCACACACGCACTTGTTTCCATCATCAATTCATCATGTAAACCATAAACGCTATTTTTCTTTCAAAGTACACAAATTGGTTGAAAAAAAATTTAAGTTTGCATCAGGCTTTCTTCATTTTTCTTGCAGGTTCTACATAAATTTATATACAATGTATGTGTTTCATAGTTGTGATGAGAAATCCCTATTTTTTGTTCATTGTTTAATCAACACCATAAAAATATGTCGTTGCAGTATTAGATGTGGGAACATGTGTACTATCAAATGAATTTTAAAAGGAACAACGAAAACACATTGTACTAGGACTGGA
>ML832744.1:52298-75095 GCA_009831015.1 Picea engelmannii
TTCACCAACCCCGACCCCAACCTCCGCCTTTTCTTCCCCGAAGTATTATTAGTATTGCCTTATTCTGTGACACACCCTCCTCTTGCATCCGGCATGATGGCATTAGGGTTTTCACAGTCAAGGGGAATTTCTTGAAGGTTGTCATTGTCGGAATCATCAATGGGTACGAGCGTTGTCCCGACGTCAGTGCGAAGGCAGAGATCCGCACCCTCGGAATCGAAAGAACATGAATATCCCACAAGAGAGGGTGTTCGTGGTGGATTTGAGGTTTTGACAGAGAGTACCGCATGAAGGAATCCACAGAGCTTATACTGGTGCGAAGACGTCTCTGCTAACGGGCGTTTGCACCCGCGCTGTGCAATAGGCATGGTCTGTTCGTCTACTTGTCAAATTCTTAAGCCCTAATCACCACAAATCAAATCCCAAATTCAGAGGCCCCAAATTCTTCATCCGTAATCACAAAAAATCCAATTCCAAATTTACAGGCCACATATTCGTGAAATGGAACAGAACAAAATCGCAATTTGACCACGAATTCATCGAATGGAACAAAAGAGAATAGTTCAAATTTGAGCCCTTGTTGTCGTCCTTCGACACCTATCCTTGTGTATGTTTCTACCTGTCAGACATACCAATTCCATCTTCCCTTCGGCTCTCTCGGTCTCCCGTGATCCTTCCTCACCTTTTGAGTGTACCAGGAGATGCACTGGGCTATGGCGCACTGATCTATCCGAAGATTAGGTCAATCTCGACACTTAAGGTGCCTCAACAAGAGGTTTAGGGTTTCTGCAACTGCTACTGCTGGTAACCCTAGTTGCAGTGCTTTTGGAAGCTGCTCCTGCTAGTAACCCTAGCGGCAATTCCTCAACGAGCTCAATATCTAGCGGCTATGTTTCCTTCCAGCGTTTTAGGCTGACTGAAGGGGTGTGGGTCCATAACCTGTTAGAATATAAAGGATTGTGTGCTCGTTTTACCACGACGATACCCTCATCTCCCAACCAAAGGCCGAAGCCTCCCTCTGAGCACCTTAACCTTGACCTGAGAATTCCTCCGGAAGGAAACCCTAGGCTAGATAGCCAAACAAAGAGCAGCGCATCTCTCCCCAAGGATAGCGCATCACAAAAAACTGATCAGATAGTCCAAAACCTAGCCAAGAGATATCCAAGCCAAATACTGAAACTTGTTGTTGCTGCAGCTGCACCTGCAACCCTCCTCCAAACCTGTGCACCAGCTACACCTACAGTGCGCACCAATTGAGAAAACTGCAGTCCTGAGATGTGTCAAATGAGAAACTGGCGCCCTGTATTTATAGTAATCCTGCCAGTTTACTGAGGCCGACTTCTCCTTCTGGGTAGGTGTCTGTTTAGTATATTATTATTAATTTTGGTCGACTTCTTCTCTTGGAGGCTAATAGCCTAATATAAATTATATTCTTGAGCCGACAAGGCTTCTAGGGTTATTAGCCAATTCATTAGGGTTTCTCTTGCTTCCCGAAGTCTTCTATTCTCGTCAGGGTCACATGTAGAGGTAAATACCTCCCGCAGCTACCATAATATTAACAACACCCACTTGTTTCCATCATCAATTCATCATGTAAACCATAAACCATATTTTTCGTTTAAAGTACAAAAATTGGTTAACACAAGTTGTAAATTTGCATTAGCCTTTCTTCATTTTTTTTTATAGGTTTTACATTAATGTATATACAATGTATATGTGTCATAGTTGTGATGAAAAATCCATCTTTTTCATTCATTGTTTAATCAACACCATAAAAATATGCCCCTGCGGTACTAGATGTCAGAATGTGTGTACTGTCAAATGAACTTTAAATGGAACAATGAAAACACATCATATTAGGACTAGACATGGGCAACAACAACCTGTGAATGGGGCCAACTTTGAAATTTTTTCAAACTGTTTTTGTATGCACTGAAATTTGACATGGATAGAATATTCGCATTCCTTAATGATATGGGAGGGTTTCTGCACTAAAATTTGACTCACACACCCACTTGTTTCCATCATCAATTCATCATGTAAACCATAAAACCTATATTTCTTTCAAAGTACACAAATTGGTTGACACAATTTTTAAGTTTACATCAATCTTTCTTCATTTTTATTTCAGGTTCTACATTAATGTATATACAATGTATGTTTGTCATAGTTGTGATGAAAAATCCCTCTTTTTAATTCATTGTTTAATCAACACCATAAAAACATGTTGTTGCAGTACTAGATGTGGGAACATGTGTACTGTCGATCGAATTTTAAAGGAACAATGAAAATACATTGTACTAGGACTAGACATCGGCAACTGTGACCTGTGAATGGAGCCAACGCTGGAATTTTTTCAAACCTTTTTTGTATGCAAAAAAATTTGACATGGACAGACTATTCACATGGCCTAACAATATGGGAGGGTTTATGGACTCAAATTTGACTCACACACCCACTTGTTTCCATAATCAATTCATCATGTAAACCATAAACCTTGTTTTTCATTCAAAGTACACAAATTGGTTGACACAAGTTGTAAGTTTTCATTACCATTTCTTCATTTTTATTTAAAATTTCTACATTAATGTATATACAATGTATGTGTGTCATTGTTGTGATGAAAAATCCATCTTTTTCGTTCATTATTTAATCAACACCATAAAAATGTGCCCTTGTAGTACTAGATGCGGGAACGTCTGTAGTGTCCAACAAATTTTAAATGGAACGACGAAAATACATTGTACTATGACTAAACATAGGCAATAATGACTTGTGAATGGGGCGAACGTTGAATTTTTTTCGAATTTTTTCTCTATGCACTGAAATTTGACATGATTAGATTATTTGCATGCCTTAACGATATAGGAGGGTTTCTAGACTCAAATTTGACTCACACACCCACTTGTCTCCATCATTAATTCATCATGTAAACCATAAACCCTATTTTTCTTTCAAAGTACACAAATTGGTTGACACAAGTTTTAACTTTGCATCAACCTTTATTCATTTTTCTTATAGGTTCTACATTAATGTATGTGTGTCATACTTATGATGAAAAATACCTCTTTTCATTCATTTTTTAATCAACACCATAAAAATATGTCGTTGCAGTACTAGATGCAGGAACATGTGTACTATCGAACGAATTTTAAAAGGAACAACGAAATGCCATAGTACTAGGACTAGACATGGGCAACAATGACCTATGAATGGGGCCAACATTGAAATTTTTTCAAAATGTTTTTGTATGCACTAAAATTTTACATGGATAGACTATTCGCGTGCCTTAACAATATGGGAGGGTTTCTGGACTCAAATTTGACTCACACACCCACTTGTTTCCATAATCAATTCATCATGTAAACCATAAACCCTATTTTTCATTCAAAGTACACAAATTGGTTGACACAAGTTGTAAGTTTGCGCCATGCTTTGTTCATTTTTCTTTCAGGTTCTAGATTAATGTATATACAATGTATTTGTGTCATGGTTGTGATGAAAAGTCCTTCTTTTTTCATTCATTGTTTAATCAACACAATAAAAATATGCCCTTGTAATACTAGATGTTGGAACGTCTGTACTATCGAATGAATTTTAAAAGGAACAATGAAAATACAACACAGTAGGACTAGAAATGGGCAACAATAACCTGTGAATGGGGCCAACGTTGAAATTTTTTCAAATTGTTTCTATATGCACTGAAATTTGACATGGATAGAAAATTTGCATTCCTTAATGATATGGAAAGGTTTCTACACTCAAATTTAACTCACACACCAACTTGTTTCCATCATCAACTCATCATGTAAACCACAAAACCTATTTTACATTCAAAGTACACAAATTGGTTGACACAAGTTTTAAGTTTGCATCAACCTTTCTTCATTTTTCTTTTAGGTTATACATTAATGTATATAGAATGTATGTTTGTCGTAGTTGTGATGAAAAATCCCTCTTTTTCGTTGATTGTTTAATCAACATCATAAAAATATGTTGTTTCAGTACTAGATGCAGGAATGTGTGTATTGTCGAACGAATTTTAAAAGGAACAACAAAAAGACATTGAACTAGGACTAGACATGGCCAATAGTGACATATGGATCGAGCCAACACTGAAAGTTTTTCAAACTATTTTGTATGGACTGAAATTTGACATGGATAGACTATCCGCGTTCCTTAACAATATGGGATGGTTTCTGGACTCAAATTTAACTCACGCACCCACTTGTTTCCATCATCAATTCATCATGTAAACCATACACATTATTTTTCACTCAAAGTAAAAAAATTGGTTGACACAAGTTGTAAGTTTTCATCAGCCTTTCTTCATTTTTCTTTCAAGTTTCACATTAATGTATATACAATGTATCTGTTTCATAGTTGTGATGAAAAATTTATCTTTTTCATTCATTGTTTAATCAACACCATAGAAATATGCCCTTGCAGTACTATATGCGGGAACGTGTCTAGTGTCAAATGAACTTTAAAAGGAACAACGAAAATGCATTGTACTAGGACTAGACATGGGAAAAAATGACCAATGAATGGGGACAACGTTGAAATTTTCTCAAATTGTTTTTGTATGCACTGAATTTTGACATGGATAGACTATTTGCACACCTTAATGATATGGAAGGGATTCTGGACTCAAATTTAACTCTCTCTCTCTCTCACACACACACACACACACTTGTTTCCATAATCAATTCATCATGCAAACCATAAACCCTATTTTTCTTTCAAAGTACATAAATTGGTTGACACGAGTTTTAAGTTTGCATCATCCTTTCTTCATTTTTCTTTCAAGTTCTACATTATTGTATATACAATGTATGTGTGCCATAGTTTTGATGAAAAATCCCTCTTTTTCGTTCATTTTTTAATCAACACCATAAAAATATGTCGTTGCAGTACTAGATGTGAGAACGTGTGTACTGTCGAACGAATTTTAAAACTAACAATGAAAAGACATTGTGCTAGGAATAGACATGGGAAACAGTGACCTATAAATGGGGCCAATGTTGAAATTTTTTCAAACTATTTTTGTACGCATGTAAATTTGACATGGATAGACTATTTGCGTGCCTTACCAATATGGGAGGGTTTATGGACTCAAATTTGACTCACACACCCACTTGTTTTCATCATCAATTCATCATGTAAACCATAAACCATATTTTCCTTTCAAAGTACACAAATTGGTTGACACAAGTTTTAAGTTTGCATCAACCTTTCTTCATTTTTCTTTTAGGTTCTACATTAATGTATATACAATGTATTTGTATTATAGTTTTGACGAAAAATCCCTCTTTTCGTTCATTCTTTAATCAACACCATAAAAATATGTCCTTGCAGTACTAGATGCGGGAACATGTGTATTGTCGAATGAATTTTAAAAGGAACAACGAATATACATTGTACAAGGACTAGACATGGCCAACAATAACATGTGAATGGGGCCAACATTGAAATTTTTGCAAACTATTTCTGTATGCACTGAAATTTGACATGCATATAAAATTTATATGCCTCAATGATATGGGAGGGTTTCTGGACTCAAATTTGACTCACACACCCACTTGTTTCCATCATCAATTCATCATGTAAACCATAAATCATATTTTTCTTTCAAAGTACACAAATTGGTTGATACAAGTTTTAATTTTGCATTAGCCTTTCTTAATTTTTCTTTTAGGTTCTACATTATTGTATATACAATGTATGTGTGTCATGTTTGTGATGAAAAATCCCTCTTTTTCATTCATTTCTTAATCAACAACATAAAAATATGTCATTGGATTACTCGATGCAAGAACATGTCTATTGTCGAACGAATTTTAAAAGGAACAACGAAAAGACATTGTACTAGGATTAGACATGGGAAACAGTGACCTGTGAATGGGGCCACTATTGAAATTTTTTCAAATTGTTTTTGTATGCACCGAAATTTAACATCGATAGACTATTCGTGTACCTTAACAATATGGGAGGGTTTCTGGACTCAAATTTGACTCACACACCCACTTGCTTCCATCATCAATTCATCATGTAAACCATAAACATTATTTTTCATTCATGGTACACAAATTGGTTGACACAAATTGTAATTTTTCATCAGCCTTTCTAAATTTTTCTTTCAGGTTCTACATTAATGTATATGCATTGTATGTGTTTCATAGTTGTGATGAAAAATCCCTGTTTCGTTCATTGTTTAATCAACACCATAAAGTATTCCCTTTTAGTACTAGATGCGGGGACATGTGTATTGTCGAATTACTTTTAAAAGGAGCAACGAAAAGACACTCTACTAGGACTAGACATGGGAACAATAACCTGTGAATGGGGCCAACGTTGAAATTTATTCAAATTGATTTTGTATGCACTGAAATTTGACATGGATAGACTATTCGCATGCCTTAACGATATGGGAGGGTTTCTGTACTCAAATTTGACTCACACACCCACTTTTTTTCATCATCAATTCATCACGTAAACAATAAGCCACATTTTTCTTTCAAAGTACACAAATTGGTTGACACAAGTTTTAAGTTTGCATCAACATTTATTCATTTTTCTTTCAGGTTCTACATTAATGTATATACAATGCAGGTTTATCATAGTTGTGATGAAAAATCCCTCTTTTTCATTCATTGTTTAATAAATACCATAAAAATATGTCCTTCCAGTACTAGATGCTGGAACATGTGTACTGTCGAACGAATTTTAAAAGGAACAATGGAAATACATTGTACTAGGACTAGACATGGGCAATAGTGACCTGTGAAAGGGGCCAAAATTTAATTTTTTTCAAACTATTTTTGTATGCACTAAAATTTGACATGGATACACTATTTGCTTGCCTTAACAATATGGGAGGGTTTCTAGAACCAAATTTGACTCACACGCCCACTTGTTTCCATCATCAATTCATCATGTAAACCATAAACCCTATTTTTCATTAAAAGTACACAAATTGGTTGACACAAGTTGTAAGTTTCCATTAGCCTTTCTTCATTTTTCTTTCAGGTTCTACATTAATGTATATACAATGTATGTGTGTCATAGTTGTGATGAAAAATTCTTCTTTTTCATTCATTGCTTAATCAACACCATAAAAATATGCACTTGTAGTACTAGATGTGAGAACGTGTGTACTGTCAAACGAATTTTAAAAGGAACAACGAAAAGACATTGTACTAGGACTAGACATGGGAAACAGTGACTTGTGAATGGGGCCAATGTTGAAAGTTTTTCAAATTGTTTCTGTATACACTGAAATTTGACATGGATAGACTATTCACATGCCTTAACGATATGGGAGGGTTTCTGTACTCAAATTTGACCCACACACATGCTTGTTTCCATCATCAATTCATCATGTAAACCATAAACTCTATTTTTCATTCAAAGTACACAAATTGGTTGACACAAGTTGTAAGCTTGCATTAGCCTTTATTCGTTTTTCTTTCAGGTTCTCCATTAATGTATATACAATGTATGTGTTTCATAGTTATGATGAAAAATCCCTCTTTTTCGTTCATTGTTTAATCAACACCATAAAAATATGCTTGTGTAGTACTAGATGAGGTAATGTGTGTACTGCCAAACAAATTTTAAAGGGAACAACAAAAAGACATTGTACTAGGACTAGACATGGGCAACAATGACCTATGAATGGGGCCAACGCTGGAATTGTTTCAAATTGTTTCTATATGCACTAAAATTTGATATGGATAGACTATTCGCATGCATTAACAATATGTGAGGGTTTGTGGACTTAAATTCGACTCACACACCCACTTGTTTCCATCATCAATTCATCATGTAAACCATAAACTATATTTTTCTTTCAAAGTACACAAATTGGTTGACACAAGTTTTAAGTTTGTATCAACTTCTCTTCATTTTTCTTTTAGGTTCTACATTAATGTATATACAATTAATGTCTATCATAGTTGTGATGAAAAATCCCTCTATTTCGTTCATTATTTAATCAACACCATAAAAATATGTCGTTGCAGTAATGGATGCGGGAACATGTGTATTGTCGATTGAATTTTAAAAGGAACAACGAAAAGACATTGTACTAGGAATAGACATGGGCAACAGTGACCTATGAATGCGGCCAACGTTGAAATTTTTTCAAACTATTTATTTATGCACTGAAATTTGACATGGATAGACTATTCGCATGTCTTAATGATCTAGGAGGGTTTTTGGACTCAAATTTGACTCACACACCGACTTGTTTCCATCATCAATTCATCATGTAAACCATAAACCCTATTTTTCTTTCAATGTACACAAATTGGTTGACACAAGTTGTAAGTTTGCATCATCCTTTCTTCATTTTTCTTTCAGGTTCTACATTAATGTATATACAATGTATGTGTGTCATAGTTGTAATGAAAAATACGTCTTTTTCATTTATTGTTTAATCAACACCATAAAAATATTCCCTTGCAGTACTAGATGCAGGAACGTGTGTACTATCGAATGAATTTTAAAAGGAACAATGAAAAAACATCGTATTAGGACTAGACATGGGAAACAGTAAGCTATGAATGGGGCCAACGTTGAATTTTTTTCAAATTGTTTCTGTATGCACTAAAATTTGACATGGATAGAATATTCACATACGTTAATGATATAGGAGGGTTTTTTTACTCAAACTTAACTCACACACCCACTTGTTTCCATCATCAATTCATTATGTAAACCATAAACCCTATTTTTCTTTCAAAGTACACAAATTGGTTGAAACAAGTTTTAAGTTTGCATCAACCATTCGTCATTTTTGTTTCAGGTTCTACATTAATGTATATACAATGTATATGTTTCATAGTTTTGATGAAAAATCCTTATTTTTCATTCATTGTTTAATAAACACCATAAAAATATGTCGTTGCAGTACTAGATGCGAGAACCTGTGTATTGTTGAACAAATTTTAAAATGAACAACGAAACGACATTGTACTAGGACTAGACATGGGCAACACTGACCTGTGAATGGGTCCAATGTTGAATTTTTTGCAAATTGTTTTTGTATGCACTGAAATTTGACATGGATAGACTATTCACGTGCCTTAAAAATATGGGAGGGTTTCTTGACTCAAATTTGACTCACACACCCGCTTGTTTCCATCATCAATTCATAATGTAAACCATAAAGCATATTTTTCATTCAAATTACAAAAATTGGTTGAAACGAGTTGTAAGTTTGCAATAGCCTTTCTAAATTTTTCTTTTAGGTTCTACATTAATGTATATACAATGTATGTGTGTCATAGTTGTGATGCAAAATCCCTGTTTTTCGTTCATTGTTTAATCAACACCATAAAAATATGCCCTTGTAGTACTATATGCAGGAACGTGTCTACTGTCAAATGAATTTTAAAAGGAATAATGTAAATACATTGTACTAGGACTAGACATGGGAAATAATGTCCTGTGAATGGGGCCAACGTTGAAATTTTTTCAAACTGTTTTTGTATGCACTGAAATTTGACATGGATAGACTATGCACGTCCCTTAACAATATGGAAGGGTTTCTGGACTCAAATTTGACTCACACACCCACTTGTTTCCATCATCAATTCATCATGTAAACCATAAACCTTATTTTTCATTCAAAATACACAAATTGGTTAACACAAGTTGTATGCTTGCATCAGTATTTCTTCACTTTTCTTTCAGATTCTACATTAATGTATATACAATGTATCTCTGTTATAGTTGTGATGAAAAATAATTATTTTCCTTTCATTGTTTAATCAACACCATAAAAATATGCCCTTGTAGTACTAGATGTGCAAATGTGTGTACTATCGAATGAATTTTAAAAGAAACAACAAAAATACATCGTACTAGGACTAGACATGGGAATAGTAACTTGTGAATGGGGCCAACATTGAAATGTTTTTAAACTATTTCTGTATGCACTGAAATTTGACATGGATAGAATATTCGCATGCCTTAACGATATGGGAGGGTTTCTGGACTCAAATTTGACTCACACACCTTCTTATTTCCATCATCAATTCAATATGTAAACCATAAACCCTAATTTTCTTTCAAAGTACACAAATTGGTTGAGACAAGCTTTAAGTTTGCATCAACCTTTCTTTATTTTTCTTTTAGTTTCTACATTAATGTATATACAATGTATGTGTGTCATAGTTGTGATGAAAAATCCCTCTTTTTCGTTCATTTTTTAATCAACACCATAATAATATGTCGTTGCAATACTAGATGCGGGAACGTGTGTACTTTCGAACAAATTTTAAAAGAAAAAATTAAAATACATCGTATTAGGACTATACATGGGAAATAGTGACCTGTGAATGGGGACAACGTTGAAAAAATTTTAAACTATTTTTGCATGCATTGAAATTTGACATGGATAGACTATTTGTGTGCCTTAACAATATGGGAGGGTTTCTGGACTCAATTTTGACTCACACACTCACTTGTTTCCATCATCAATTCATCATGTAAACCATAAATGATATTTTTCATTCAAAGTACACAAATTGGTTGACACAAGTTGTAAGTGTGCATTAGCCTTTCTTCATTTTTCTTTAAGGTTCTACATTAATGTATACACAATGTATGTGTGTCATAGTTGTGATGAAAAATCCATCTTTTTCATTCATTGTTTAATCAACACCATAAAAATATGCCCTTGCAATACTAGATGCGAGAATGTATGTACTTTCGAATGAATTTTAAAAGGAACAACGAAAATACATCTTACTAAGACTAAACATGGGCAACGATAACTTGTCAATACGACCAACTTTGAATTTTTTTCAAATTGTTTCTGTATGCACTGAAATTTGACATGGATAGAATATTCACATGCCTTAACAATATGGGAGGGTTTCTGGACTCAAATTTGACTCACACACCCACTTGTTTCCATAATCAATTCATCATGTAAACCATAAACCCTATTTTTCTTTAAACGTACTCAAATTGGTTGACACAAGTTTTAAGTTTGCATCATCCTTTCTTGATTTTTCTTTCAAGCTCTACATTAATGTATATACAATGTATGTGTGTCATAGTTGTGATGAAAAATCCCTTCTTTTCATTCATTGTTTAATCAACACCATAAAAATATGTCGTTGTGGTACTAGATGTGGGAAAGTGTGTACTGTTGAATGAATTTTAAAAGGAACAACCAAAATACATTGTACTAGGACTAGACATGGGCAACAATGACCTGTGAATGGGGCGACCATTGAAAGTTTTTCAAATTGTTTTTGTATGCACTGAAATTTGACATGGATAGACTATTAGCGTGCCTTAACAATATGGGAGGGATTTTGTACTCAAATTTGACTCACACACCCATTTGTTTCCATCATCAATTCATCATGTAAACCATAAACCCTATTTTTCATTCAAAGTACAAAAATTGGTTAATACAAGTTGTAAGTTTGCATCAGCCTTTCTTCATTTTTCTTTCAGATTCTACATTAATGTATATATAATGTATGTGTGTCATAGTTGTGATGAAAAATCTGTCTTTTTCTTTCACTGTTTAATCAACACCATAAAAATATGCCCTTGAAGTACTAGATGCGCGAACATGTGTACTGTCGAATGAATTTTGAAAGAAACAACGAAAATACATCGTACTAGGACTAGATATGGGCAACCGTAACCTATGAATGGGGCCAATGTTGAATTTTTTTCAAATTGTTTATGTATGCACTAAAATTTGACATGAATATAATATTTACATGCCTTAATGATATGGGAGGGTTTGTGGACTCAATTTTGACTCACACACCCGTTTGTTTCCATCATCAATTCATCATATAAACCTTAAACACTATTTTTCTTTCAAAGTACACAAATTGGTTGACACAAGTTTTAAGTTTGCATCAACCTTTCTTCATTTTTCTTTCAGGTTCTACATTAATGTATATACAATGTAAGTGTCTCATATTTTTGATTAAAAATCTCTCTTTTTCGTTCATTGTTTAATCAACACCATAAAAATATGTTGTTGTAGTACTAGATTCGGGAACATGTGTACTGTCGAACAAATTTTAAAAGAATCGGCGAAAATACATCGTATTAGGACTAGACATGGGCAACAGTGACCTGTGAATGGGGCCAACATTGAAATTTTTTAAAACTATTTTTGTATGCATTGAAATTTGACAAGGATAGACTATCTGTGTTCCTTAACAATATGGGAGGGTTTCTGGACTCAAATTTAACTCACACAACCACTTGTTTCCATCATCAAGTAAACTATAAACCCTATTTTTCATTCAAAGTACAAAAATTGGTTGACACAAGTTGTAAGTTTGCATTAGCCTTTCTTCATTTTTCTTTCAGGTTCTACATTAATGTATATACAATGTATGTGTGTCATAGTTGTGATGAAAAACCCATCTTTTCCGTTCATTGTTTAATCAACACCATAAAAATATGCCCTTGTAGTACTAGATGCAAGAACGTTTGTACTGTCGAATGAATTTTAAAAGAAACAACGAAAAAACATCGTACTAGAACTAAACATGGGCAACAATAACCTGTGAATGGGGGCAACTTTGAAATTTTTTTAAACTGTTTCTGTATGCACTTAAATTTGACATGTATAGAATATTCACATGCCTTAACAATATGGGAGGGTTTCTGGACTCAAATTTGACTCACATCCACTTGTTTCCATAATCAATTCATCATGTAAACCATAAACCCTATTTTTCTTTCAAAGTGCACAAATTGGTTGACAGAAGTTTTAAGTTTGCATCAGCCATGGGATGAAAGGGTGTGTCATCATTATGACACTAAGAAGGTTGAAGATGAAAAACACTTTCTCTTAGATTCTCGAGCCTATACCCATATTAGATCTCATTTTCAAAATATGTATCACACTACCAACCTTACTAACCTCTTAACTCAACAAAAGTATGGTGATCTTGGAAAGCTTCTCTTAATGATTTTCGAGAGAAACAAAATTCTAAAGAATCACAAGTAATCACTTACCCTCTTAAGATCCGATAGACCAATGCGGTCTTAATGGACATTAATCATCATCATCATTATGATATTTCAGTTTTGATCGGAATAGCCACGGTTTTGTCAATAGACTGTCGATGTTTTGGATCCAAAACATGATCCATCTTCAAGATATTGAGCTTGGGTTAAGAAAATGGGAAGAGTTGGTATAAATATTGGAGGTGTGGAAAAGAATTTAGGTGTCGGCTAGGTTTTCTTGTAGAATTATTTAATAAATTAAATTATTTGTTAAGATATTTAGGGTTTATTAATTTGTTTATTTAAGGTTTATAATAATTTATTATTAATTCAGGTTTTTTAATCATTATTTATGTTCTATGGTTTTAGTTAATATGTATTTAAGTGAATCTTTTAAGTTATTTTAGGGTTAGGTTATCTTCTAACTAATATAAGGTCAAGGTCTAAACTAAATGTTTAATTGTTTGTTTGAGTTAATATTAGGGTTTCTTATTTTGGTTGTTTATTATTATTAATTTAATGTTTTTTTATGTCTTCATTTTAATTACTAAGTTCTAGGGTTTTAATTATAAGTATTAAGTAATCATTAAGATATTAAGGTTTTCCCTTAGGTTATTCTATAATTTAATTGTTTATTAATTCAAGGTTAATCTTAGATATTAATCAATTATGTTCATAATATTATTAAGTTTTCTAAGTTTTCTAATATTAATATTATTGTTTTAAAAAAAAAATTAATGAAGAAATTAATTTATAGTAATGTATATAATAATGTCTAAAAATTACCAATGATTAATGTTGTTTTTTATGGATTAAGGGGAGCTAATTTTTGCTTAGTTCTAACCCACTGTGGTTACTAGGATGTTTTCGGATTTCAATAGCTTCTCTAATACGACGTTTGAAGAGGTGATTTTCTTTGACGATGATTTTGGTGTCTTCTAGGCGAACAAGTTGTCTCGTTTTAAGGGAGTGTTCAGCTAGGGCAAAGGTGTTGATGCGTTCATTCTTAATGTCAGCTCCGTGCTCTTTTATCCTAACCTAGAAGGAGCAACCATTTTTACCGATGTAGCATTTATCGCAAGAGCTTTATTTTGTAGATTCCTTTGTCATTGCGAGGGTCAAGTTTGTCTTTGACGGATCTCATACTCTGTTTGATGGTTTCAAGCACTTTGAAGGAGGTCTTAATATCTTTTTTGTTGAGGACTCTCGCAATCCTATCGTTCACTCCTTGGATGTAAGGAAGGCAAGCACTTCTATTAGAGTTTTGGTCTTTGGGGGCATTGGGATTATAGCGGGTTTTTTCTAGGGCTTTGTTTATTGCATTCTTAATGTTTTTTTGTTTATAACCTATGTTCTTAAAAGTATTGGTAAGGTTTTGGTCTTTAGGGGCATTGGGATTATAGCGGGTTTTTTCTAGGGCTTTGTTTATTGCATTTTTAATGTTTTTTTGTTTATAACCTATGTTCTTAAAAGTATTGGTAAGGTGATATGTTTCTTTATCTAGGTGTGCTTCATGGGAGATTCTTATGGCTCTAGTGGCTAAAGTTTTTAGGACACCTAGTTTCTAGTTGGGGTGGTGATGGGAATTTGCATGGAGATAGTTCTTAGTGTGGGTCTTCTTTCTATATAAAGCATGTCCAAGATCCCCATTACTTTTCTTTTTGATAAGAACGTCTAGAAAGGGGATGCTATCGTTCTCTTCGAGTTTCATGGTGAATTTTATTTCTTCGAATATGTTGTTTAGGTGTAGAAAGAATTTCTGTAATTCAACTTTCCCGTGGGGCCAGAGAACGTTTGTATCATCAACATATCTTTTCCACCTCGAAGGTTTTAGGGGAAAGGAGTCCAGGGCTCTCTTTTCAAAATTCTCCATGAAAAGGTTGGCAACAATGGGGGACAGTGGGGAGCACATTGCTACATCGTTGGTTTGTTCATAGAACTCTCCTTGGTAGCTAAAGAAAGTGGATCGCAAGTAGACCTCAACTAGTTTAGTTGTTTCCCACACCTCCAGTATTTATATTAGCTCTTTCCATTTTCTTAACCCAAGCTCAATGTCGTGAAGTTGGATCCGAAACGTCGACAATCTATTGACAAAACTGTGACTATTCCGATCAAAACCAAAAAACCCAACCACAGAAATCTCACAAATATGATATTTCAATTAACACAAATATTTTAAAAATATATCTAGAAAAAATTGAAAAAACTTATATTTCTATTTCAGTTGATGTAATTTTTTCCCATTTACCAATTCACTTCAATCGTTTACTTCACTTCAATCGTTTAATTTGATAAGAAATAGTCTTTCCTTCAAGTCAACACATGTGGGTATGACGTAGGGTTTGTTGCAATAATATTTATAACAATGCTCAGGTTTTGGGAGCTTATGGAGCTGAGCTATGATGACGCTATCTGCATGATGGATTTTCTCATTTTTTAGATACAACTCAATCACCTCTGGCCTCCTTTTACTTTGTACTTATTATCGTTTACTGGGCAACGAATAATGTGCAGTATTCAATGCTGTAACAAAACTCTCATATATACAAGGTCAGATATATTTTGGTATATGTATCAAGATAATCCTATTGTGTATGTATCAGTTTCTACAACATTGAATGTTGTATGTAGTAAGCTGGTTATTGTTAGTCCAGTTTACTGTACTAACTACAAACAAATTAATAATTTATGATAGTTATTTACACGGTTAATCTTAATTTTTCTGAACAATTATTATTGAAATTAGACCATCAATTATTGATAAAATTACTCTTTTTCATTATTTAAATTGTAGTTTTGAATACACTGATAGATACAACAGTTTAATTTTACAATTTTAACTACTAATAAATGCTATTACATCAATTCTTTTAAATTTCAGACTAATTTAAAAGCAAAATTATTGAAAAACACAAGCAGAAAAGGTTAAAAAATCTAATATTTAAAGTACTCCATACGCAAAGCAGTAATCTGTGTTCGTTATCTACAAGATCTTGCAAATCTTAACTACAGCCTCCTCTGTGCCTTCTCAGTGTGCCAAGTCCGTCTCTTCCAAATTGACAATAAATCTCTCTGAACATGTACAATTCTGACAATAAATTTCGTTCCTCGTGATTACTGTCCTTCCTCCCACCCCACAGATATGTCTCTTCACTTTCACAATGAATCTCTTTACTGTGGACGTTGCACAGAATGCATATATACCACTAAAAATAGACGTTTAAGGTTGGGCCACATGGTTCTTCTAAAACATAAGCCTCATCTGTGCCAGATCCGTCTCTTCCAAATTGATAACAGATCTCTCTGCACGTCTACAGTTGTGCCACATTATTATTTTAAACTATACGTCTCATTGGTACCTTCCCACCGTGACAGATCTGTCTGGTCCACATGCACGGAACCAATATACATTACTTAAAATATACATTTCAGATTGTGGCATTGTGCTAATCCAGTTATACCGTGGGATTTAAGGCATTTTTACTCTAATATTTGCTGATAAGTACATAATATTTATTGTTGTAAACTGTACTTTTCATTTTTAAATTGTAAAAGTGGATACTCCTTTAAGTTACGAATATCTTCTTTTAATAAATGAGGAAAAGGATAATGGATAAAAAATAGTTTAAAATGTTTTTTTTTAAATATATAATTAATATGAAAACATAGGGACCAAAACCGAATTTTAGAAATGTTTTTTATTTTTTTAAAACACCCTTACTTATGTCAAAAATATTTAGTTATAATGCAGTATACAGTAATTTAAAATTATATATATATATTCCAAAACAAAATTTTAGAAATGTTTTTAATTTTTTTAAAACACACTTACTTATGTCAAAAACATTCTAGTTATAACGCAGTATAAGTAATTTATATTTATAAGATACCTAGGGGCTACTGATAACTAAGTGGATTTTCAACTAATCATGAAAACAGATTAGGGTTTCAGGATTGAGCCGAACTACTACACTCTCAGCCCCGCTGGGGCCATGACTCAAAAGGAAGGAGGGTCGAATGGCGCCTCCTACAACCAAGCCACTGCAAACGGAAGCATCGTCGAGGGGTTTAAGCGGCCGCCCTTTGAGCCTCCGCCAGACTTGCGAGCAACACTCATCATGGAAGGAACCTTCAAGGACCGAGAGATGGACATCGACCCGAAAAATGCAGTTGCCCCTGCTACAGCGTCGATACCTTGGCTCCTTGGTAAATGCATCCTCAAGCGCCGCAAGCCCCGAAGTATATTGTCAACTCTCCGCGCATAGAAGTGCAAAAACAGTATATGAGAGACCATGCCCTTGTAGGGAAATTCCTAGGGTTATGGCCGTCAGAGAGAGATCTAATCAAATGGATACAGTTCTGGTGGAAGCCAAAAGGGCACTATGAATTGCAACTGGGCTCCAAGGCTTTTTTACAATCATACTGCACAATCTTGAGGACTGCACCCGCATTTTTGATGGGGGACCTTACTTTTTTAACTCAGCATGACTCTTCTTAAGATTCTGGACCGAGAAGTTCAGCCCTGAAAAGGAAGATTTTGCCCACGCTCTGGTGTGGATCTGACTGTACTCCCTCCCCCAAGAGTTCTGGCTGGAAGAGGTCTTGGCCGGTATAGGCAATACCATTGGAATCTATGTAAAGTCTTCAAAAGCTACCAAACAGAGGCGATACACCTCTTATGCGTGCATTTGTGTATACCTGAATATAGCAAAACCACTATCGGGAACCATCATTCTTGAGTACCAGGATGAAGACTGGATCCAGACCATCGACTACGAACACATTCCTTTCAGGTGTCGGAAATGCCATGAACATGGGCATTTATTCAGAGAATGCACCCTCAATGTGGCTCACAAAGAAGGGAACCTAGAAGGCGGGAAAGACAAGGACAACTTCGTTCAACCAGGAGGGAAAAGAAGACAAGCAGGGCGAAAGTAGCCAAACCAGGTAAGTAAAGATCCCTCTACTAGTAACAAATTTGCAATATTACAAGATCAACCAGAGGACCCTTCAACCAAGATAAACCCCAGTGAGCTTCCCGTGGATAACCCCTCACATTCTAGGGGACAGGCGGAAGAACAACCACCACAAGAGAAGGAAGTCAATCACCCCTCGCAAATCACAGCAAGGGATCTGCAAGATTTCATAGAGACAGAGGACGGTGACGCCGATATGGAAATAGAAGACCAAGATCTAGCCGAGGTGGACCTGGAACACCTCGAACATGCCTACAGGCAACAAAAATTGTACACTATACCCCAGGACCAATTACGGAAAGTACATAAGGTTTTTCTTAACTCCTCCGCTGGCTCCACAACGCGATCCAGTAAGGGCTTGGGGATACAGAGCAGTCAATCGAAGAATCAGAGAAAAACCGAGAAAGATGACAAGAAAAGAGGCCGGAAATCTACTAACAAACTCATACAAGAAATAGGCCATTTTATGGTCAATTCAGGGCAAATCCACCTCATCTCAGATAGTTTTCCTCCCCTCTCTACCCCCCCATCATCATGAAGACTATCTCTTGGAATATAAGGGGCCTCAATGGACGTAGCAAGCAAAAATTACTACGAGATCTGATATTTGTGGCAAAACCGGACATAGTAATACTTCAGGAAACAAAATGCTCAACTAAAGACATTGATAAGCTACTCCCCTATTGCTGGAAGCAAGGGGAGGCAATGTCAACCGCAGCTACAGGTACAGCTGGAGGATTGGCTATTCTATGGAACTCTAACACAATGTTGTTAGAGAATTTCATTACCACTAAATGGTCTATTACGGCGGATTACAGGCTTATAGGCTCCAATAAGCCCGAACACCTGACCAATGTATACGGCCCAGCCAACCCAAGGGACAAACAGGCCTTCCTTAGGAGTCTGGAATACCTCTCCAACCTGACGAGATACAATCGTTGGACCATAGGGGGCGATTACAACCTCATTCGCAACTTAGACGAAAAAAAAGGGGGCTCACGGCGCCTAGATCAAGACACTAATGACTTCAACAACCTCATAGATAAACTCAACCTGATAGACTTGGAGGCTATCAATGGCACTTTCACCTAGACAAATAGAAGAACTGGATCACACCAAATCGCTTGCAAACTTGATCGCTTCTTAATCGCTGATTCCCTTATGCTGGAGGCAATGGCTATGGAGGAAAGTATCCTGAATACTCATGGTTCGGATCACTGGCCCGTTCAGCTGTGGATGGAAGTGTCGGCGTCACCGGGGAAAAAATCATTCTGGTTCAAACAATTCTGGCTCAACCATCCAGACTTCCAAGCTAAGATCCAGGATTGGTGGAGGCAGGCAGAGGTTACCCATGGCTCCAAGATGTTCAGATTTCAGCAGAAGTTAAAAAACCTCAAACTACTCATTAAAACCTGGAACAAGCAAACCTTTGGCNTCAACCATCCAGACTTCCAAGCTAAGATCCAGGATTGGTGGAGGCAGGCAGAGGTTACCCATGGCTCCAAGATGTTCAGATTTCAGCAGAAGTTAAAAAACCTCAAACTACTCATTAAAACCTGGAACAAGCAAACCTTTGGCAACATATTTGACTCCCAGAGCCAGCTATCAGAGCAGATGAAGACGATTCAAAACCAGATCCGACTGCAAAGGCTAACGGATGAGCTGAAATCCGAGGAAGCACTAATCAGTCAGCAACTGGAGGCCACGAAAGCACAGGAAGAGATTCTATGGAAACAAAAATTGTGTATCCAGTGGCTCAAGGAGGGGGATCATAATACCAAATTCTTCCACAGATCCGTCATACAACGTCGCCACACCAATAGAATCACACACTTAATTTCCACCACTAGTGAGCCAATTCACTCCCACGAAGACCTGGAAGCAACACTGACAGATTACTATAAAGACCTCCTCACGGAACCTTCTCCGAACAGATCGGAATCCATAGCTAAGATAACGCAACATGTGCCTGCCCTCGTCACCAAGGAGAAAAACTCATCTCTACTTCGGCCCATCACAATCGAGGAGGTGGATCAGGCTCTGCAAGACACTCCAAGAGGCAAGGCGCCCGACCCGGACGGATTCACCAGCGATTTTTTCCACCACTGTTGGCCGATGATCAGGATGGAGGTCTGGGAAATCATTGAAGACTCCCATTCTACTGGACAGGTCCTTCAAGCTCTCAATGCTACCTTCCTCACTCTCATTCCCAAGGAGGGGCAGGCTCACCATCCCAAGCAGTTCAGACCTATAGCCCTTTGCAACGTCATTTATAAACTTCTAACGAAGGTGATAGCCCGAAGACTCAAACCCATTCTGCCTACTATCATCTCCCCAGAACAATCGGGCTACATAGAGGGTAGACAAATCCTAGACATCGTTATTCTTGCTCATGAGGTGATTCACTCTCTGCAGAAAACCAAATTGCCAGGTATGCTCCTTAAATTAGATCTCTCTAAAGCCTTTGATAAGTTAAGCTGCGATTATATGAGGGAATTGCTCCTTGCCTTTGGCTTTGACAAACTTTGGGTGACGTGGATCTTAAACCTCACTTCTATTGCTTTTTTCTCTATCCTCATCAATGGCGTCCCCTCTCGCCCCTTTACCCCTTCAAGAGGAATTAGACAGGGAGACCCTCTCTCCCCCTTCCTCTTCATTATAATGGCTGAAGGTCTTAGTCGATGCATCCAAGCGGCAGTTGCAAACAACACTCTGGCAGGTCTTCCGCTGCATGGTATCTCCCCTCCTATTTCGCATAGTCAATTTGTGGATGACACGCTCCTGATGGGCACCCCAACAGTGCGGGAAGAAAACTCCATTCTCCAGATCCTCCAGACCTTTTCTGAAGCCTCAGGTCTAGACTGCAACAAAGACAGGTCCCTAATCTTTTTCTTCAATATGCCCCCCCCTATTTAGCGCCATATTTCAGATCTTTTAGGCTTCCAAAGAAGCTCCCTTCCGTTCAAATATCTTGGTATCCCCTTGATGGATAATGCCCTTCGGAACTCCTCTTGGGAGCATTTTCTCTCTTCTTTCACTAAGAAGCTCTCATCCTGGACCCTCAGAGTTCTTAACTTTCCAAGACGTCTCACTCTACTCCGAGTTGTTCTCCAGGCCCTCCCCACCTACACCTTCTCGGTGCTGGCTTCTCCCAACTTTGTGCTCTCAACTATTAAAAGCTTACAAAGGAACTTCTTGTGGCAAGGTCTCAACAAAGGAAATAAAATAGCGCTTGTCAGTTGGGACGAACTTTGTCAGCCCAAAGTACAAGGAGGCCTTGGCTTATGAGATCCTGCCATCATGAACAAAGTCCTCAGCGCCAAAATATGGTGGCGATGGCTCAAGAAACCCAAGGACCTCTGGGCACGGTTATGGAGGAAGAAATATGCACCCGAGGTAGCAGAAAAGAATCTTATACGCTGGGATGGTGACACACCGGGATCTTTAATTTGGGCAACGACAAGGCAGAATAGACAGCCTGTCACCCAACATGACTTCTGGGAAATCAGGAATGGGAAAACAACCTTATTCTGGAAAGATTCCTGGCAACAATGGCTAATTATGGACCACGAGGATTGGGTTGTGCACATCAGCACCCAAGCCACTCAGGCGGGCCTGACAACAGTAGCAGACTATTGGCTGGATGATCCTCAAGACAACACTTGGCGGCATTGGCATCTTGATAGGGAAAGCATGAGCCTAGATGGCAACGTGGATCTGGGCCCCTACCGGAATGAAATGCTCAAACACAAAATCCCCAAGCTCATGGGAGAGGATATCCTTCGATGGGGATACCAGCCAAAAGGCACTTATGGCATTCGAGAAGCCTACCACATCAAGATCCAACCAAACCTGGCACCTACATGGGTTGTTTGGCGCAAGATCTGGAATCTCAGACATTGGCCCAAAATCACCCTCTTCCTCTGGCTCGTGGTCCACTCAAGCATATTAACCTGGGACAACCTTTCCAAAAGAGGCTTTGTGGGGCCTTCCATTTGCATACTCTGTGGGGAGACAACTGAAACCATGAATCACCTCCTCACTTCTTGCCAGTACACCGCCCAAATTTGGGACCAAAGTGCGCTCATCATGCGCACCTTGGATTGTGTACGAGACAACATCGTCGACACCATCACCAACTGGAGGGACCAAGCGTTTCATTCTCCCCTCCTCAATCGTATCTGGCAATTGCTTCTTGGGTTCATCCTTTGGTAGGTATGGAAGGAAAGGAATAGAAGACTTTACAGGAATGTTTCCCTCCCGTGGCAACACTGTTGGATTCGCTGCTGCCTCAACATTTTGGAAACTCTCAACCTCCAACCTTGGAATGAAACAGACCTAACCACTAATCCCTCAGAAATTCTGATCTTAAAGAACTGGCTACCTCTCATTTCCCCTCACTCCCTTACCCTCTCTGCCCCTCCCCCTTCCATCAGTCCCTCTTCTTGGTCAGTCCCTCCGGTTGACTTCATCAAACTCAATTTTGATGGGGCCTCCAAAGGCAACCCAGGAGCCACGGGTTATGGAGTTATCTTTCGCAATCACCACAGACACATCATTCTCATTAATGCGGGCTCCCTTGGTCACACCACGAACAATGTGGCGGAACTCTGGGCTCTCACTCGGGGGCTGCAACTCGCCATTGATCACAACTTCACCCAGCTGATTGTAGAGGGCGACTCCCAAATCATCATCAATCTCCTTGGTAGACTTCTAAACGGAGTAAATTCGGACAAAATTTCCCCCAGCTGGAGACTCTCGCATGGGCTAAAGTGTTAAGAACCAAATACCTGAATACAAAGTATCACAATAGATC
>ML832744.1:83434-97400 GCA_009831015.1 Picea engelmannii
AGAGACATGATTGAAGAAAAGAAAGTATCATTGATGAAGGTGGACACTTTGAAGAATGTTGCAGATTCATTAACAAAATCTGTGAGCACTGAGAAGTTCTCTTGGTGTAGAGGATCCATGGGCATTGTTGACTATGTAACCTTATAACCCCCTGTGTGCAAAGAAAACAACAAGTGGGAGAATGTTGGGTATGTGTTATATTCTTTGCACGAGTAGTAGTGTCTGAGCATCTTCGTCGGGCGCGCAGGGGGGTTCGGGGGCAGCGCCCCCAAATTTTTTTTTCGGGACGACATATTTCCGGGACGACATATTACCGGGACGACATATTTTCGGGACGACATATTTCCGGGACCACATGATATTTAGGTGGTTTTTTTGGCACATGGTTTTTTGTCGATGGTTTTCTATTTCCGATTAAGGAATTAGGGTTTTGGACTAATCCAGGTCATTGGGTTAGGGTTTTGGATGTCGTTGGCTCCTATATGTATATTGTATTGTAAATAATGTAACACAATGTATGAATATAATATATGCTGGTTTTACCAGTTTGGGTTTCCAGGTGAAAAATCTTTGTGTAATGTTTGTATTTGCCATTGTATCTTTTCTGTTCTTTTCTGAATATCAGTTTGCAATAGATATTGTACAAGGTTAGAATTTACAGGTATCCAGTAGTGACTAGAGGCTCGAACAGAATGTGTTGAGGAACCGACTGTCCCAATCTAAGACAATGGTTTGTGGGATTCCAAAATGTACCTATACTTGTTCAACGAAGAGCTTGGCATTGGCCTATGTTGTGATGCTCTTCTTGCAAGCAGCCATAATTTCCATCTTGGAAAAGAGATCTACAACAAAAAAAACATAGTCATTTCCCCTCTTGGTGGATGGAAGGTCCAAGATGTAGTCCATTGAGATGGATTCCCACAACCTGTCAGGAGTAGGAAAAGGGGTGTACATGCACTATTTCTTAGTGGTCGATTTGGAAATAGCATAGGCGGTGCAGGACCTGATATACTTGTCGACATCATGTCAAAGTTTCGGCCAGTAGAAATGTTTCTGCAACACTTCCACTATCTTTTTGATGCCAAAGTGTCTTTCCACCCAACTGTAGTGAGCTTCCCAAATCAGCTTCCTGCGCTCACTTGATGGAACACGGATATGGCCCAGACGACACAACATCCCATCCCAAATGTGAAAATTATCGACTACTGAGATTTCTCCCAACATTTGGTAGGTGGTGGATAAGTCAGGGTCTGTCTCATAGAGGTGGGGCCATCCAGAGGTCTCGTGGCTGCAAGAGTCTAGCACCATGGTGAGTGTTGTGACTGGAGGTGGGCTGAGGCAATAAACAACTCGGTTGGTACATCCTATTTTATAATTCATGTTGAGGTGGAACTGTTGTAAGTATGTGATGGTGGTTTGACCACTTCTGATGGTGGTCATTATGAAATTTTCCTTGGGTCTGCATGAATTGTAGTGGCTTATGATCGGTGTGGATGACTGTCTCCTTCCCAGGAATGTAATGTCTCCATTGGTGGCAGGATTGCACAATGGAGAACATTTATTTGTCATAAGTAGGGTACTTACAGACAACATTTGATAGTGTCTCACTACGATATGCCATGGGGTGGTCGTGTTGAGTGAGAACGGTGCCCACAACATAGTCTAATGCATTTGTCTCGATCTAAAAGGGATTTTTCAGGTCTAGTAATGAAAGTACTGGGGATGAGCAAAAGTGCTACTTCAAATCATCGAAGGCTTGTTTTTGGGATAGGCCCCACACAAATTTTTCCTTACCACCACCCCGGGTTACTTGGCTAAGGTCCCATGCGATATGAGAGAATCCCAACACAAACCTAGGATAAAAATTGGCGAGGCCCAAAAAGCTCTGAAGCTCAGTGAGTGTGGTTGGGGTTGGCCAGTGACGGATGACCTAGATCATGGCTAGATCCATATGCACACCATGTTGATCAATGATGTATCCTAAGTAATGCACCTTGTCCATGCCGAAGGAGCATTTTTTCAAGTTTTCATATAGCTTATGCTATCGTAGGGTGTGTAGAACTTGCTGAATATGTTGCAAGTGTTCCCCCGAAGTATTGTTGTAGATGAGGATGTCATCCATATACATAACTACAAAAGTATTGGTGAAAGGTCATAGGATATCGTCCATCATCCTCATAAAATTTGTTGGAGCATTTGTCAAACCAAAGGGCATGACTAGCCATTCAAAAAGACCTTCTTTTGACTTGAAGGCAGTCTTCCATACATTTGTTTGTTCTATTGGGACCTGGTGGTAGCCAGAATTTGGATCAATCTTACTGAAGTATTTGTCCCCTGTGAGTTAATCAAAGAGGTCGTTGATTCAGGGAATCAGGTACTGGTTTTGGAATGTGATTTTATTCAGGGCCTGGTAATCAATGCAGATTTGTCAGGTCCAGTCTTTCTTCTGTACCACTATGATTGGGCTCCCACAAGGTGATGAGATGGGATGGATGTGCCCCTTGTGGAGAAGTTCTTGGATCTTCCTCTTGATCTCCTCATTTTCTAATAGAGATCGGCGGTAGACTGGCCCATTGTGTAGCAGTGCGCCGAGGGTCAGACTGATGGGATACTTGACCTGGCAGTGCAGAGGTACCTCGGTAGGAGAGTAGAAGATATCTGAGTATTCTTGCACGACCTTATCCACTTTATTCTATTGTGTGGAGAGATCAGTCATGGAGGCCCTGGATGTGGTTGCAATATTTCGCTCACTCTAAGAGTGAATCATGAAGAACACAAATTTCCTGGTCTGAGAGATGACCTTCCTGCATTGCTTGGCAAGGAACAAGGAAATAGCACTAAGTGGGACTACCTTGGGTATTCTGTACAATTTCCTGTTCAAGGTAATAATAACATTATGAGGCCTAGATTCATATAGAACATGAAGTTTCCATAAATAAGGTTGTCCCAAAAGAACATTACAAACTTCGAGAGGAGAAACATTACATAATACCTAGTCCTTGAAGGGATTGATTTCGTACGACAGTAGGCACTGTTCGCTGACGCAGATCCATCCAATGGTGTAGGGTTGCGAGTGTGGCATTGTCAGTAGGTCGAGCCGCTTGAAGACCTCTGATGATATTAGGTTCTTCTAGCTACCTCTATTAATGATGAAGTGTAATGGGGTGCCTTTTACCCACATCTGTGAATGGAAAACGTACTCTCCTTCTTCTTGCTCGTCTGGTTCACCAGGTTGGAGCTTGGTGGTAGAAACAGTGGCATTGGGTTCCTCATTAATGATCCGTCTTCCCCTTTTTGGTTCTAACTCATATTCAGAACCCACATATGATTCATAGGCTTTCACCTCGGCCACCAACGACTTCTTTGAGCGTAAATCAACAATGTTATGTCAAGGGCTCTTATGGAAGTCGCACCACTTCCCGATATCTTTCTTTGTATTTCTAGTGTCCTTCTTTGCTTGTGGCTTGGACTAGTTGTCCTGATACTGTCCATATTTTCTCTGTCCTATGTTATCCAGGTTGGGGCTTCCATTTCCTGGCTTTTGTTGTGAGGTGTTCCCAGGCCCAAATTGTCGCGTATTTTGTTTGAGCTTCTGCTCGATTTTGACGGCATATCGATACGTCACACCCAAGGACAAGATGTCCAAAAATTCCATTTCGGTCTGGATGTATCTATGCAGAGCACTGCGATACTTGAGCACCAGATGTCTCTTTGAATCTTTGATACCCAACTTGGTGTGCAAGGTATGGAAGGTATTTGTGAACTATGGTACTTCTTGGTCTCTTTCTTGCCGCAGTGTCATCTATTTTGTATACAAGTTGTCATAACTTCCGACAGGGTAGTGTTGTTCCTTAATAACATCCCTGAAGGATTCCCAAGTTGGCGCGACTGTAAATAATGAGGGTTTCTCTATTTCCTTTTGCTCACAGAAAGTTTCCCACCAATCTTTGATATGGGGAATGACTTTGAGGAGTGCAAAAGTAATATTTTCTCTATTTGAAAAGTTATGGATAGAAAAATACCCTTCTAGTAGATTCAACCATTTGTCTATAGCATCTGCGTCTATCTAATCTTCAAATATAGGAATATCAAAGTTGATTTTTACCTTGAAGTGTCGTCTGTCGGTAGTCGCTGAAGGATTTACACAAAACTATCCATCATCTCGTTCCTTTGTTGCGTGAGGGATTCCTCAAGCAACATTTTGAAAGGATCTCCTCTCTCATTGTCTTTCTTTTCTTCTGCCATGAGAGGTTTCTTGGGTGTGTAAGATATTTTTTCCTTAAGAGAAATAAGCTCGAGACCCAATTCTTTGTACCGTGACCTCATTGAATACATTCATTAAGAACAACAAGGAGAAGATCACTCTGATACCACTAATCCGTATTTTATGAGAAGAATGAAATGAATATAGATTATTAAAATATATTTAACATAGAATAACAGAGATACAATAAAATTGGTTTCTATTCAATAAGGAAATAAACTGAAACTGTAAAATGCAATGGAAAACAAGCTTGTTGGAATGGTGGTGGCTTATCTTTGAGAAGAGATGTGACGATTGCGCTCATTCGCAAGAAGATGATTACAATGAGGCTCTGAAGGAATTTTTACAATAAACGTGAATTCCAAAACACTAGACATCCAAAAACCTAACCCTAGGAGATGAAGCACGAAAAGTCATGTGGGCCTCGTTGGGGTAAGTTAGTACATCAACTTCCCGGGGTCATAACTTTTGCATACGATCTTCGTTTTAGGTGCATGATAGCCCGTTGGAAAGGTATATCCAAGGAATACACATGTTTCCATCAGAATTTGACTGTTTCTATAGTTTGACTATGGTGAGCGCTAAAAACTTTGATTAGGGCCTCAAAATGGCCCCATAAGTCAGGGAACCGAAAACTAGGAAAAAACTGCCAAACTGGAAAAATGCCAAAATGAACTAGTTGGAATAGGTGAGAGGCCACTGACATCCATCTGGATCAGATATGTAATCTTCCTCTCTGAACATCATTTCTTCAAAATCAAAATGTGTCTTGGGTCGGGTACCAACAACTATGCGGAGCTTATGGCCCTTCAGTTCTTGATTCTCTTTACTGGGGAAAAAGGTGTTAAAACCATACAAATATTCAAAGACTCTTTGATTGTGTTAAACTGGATATGGAAATCTCAGAAATTCCACAATATTATTTTGGTCTCTCTCCTTGAAGAAATTTTCAGATTTTTGGAAACATTTGATTCTTTTAGTATAAAGTATGTTTATAGGGAAAGGAACTCAGAAGTTGATTCTCTATCAAAAGCTGGAACTTTGATCCCATTTGGTCAATGGATGATTACAAAAGTGCAGGATTAGGAGTCCAATGAGTACTTTCACCGACAGTTCTTGGACGACCCTCAACCTGGCGATATTTAGCATCAATCGGTTGGATCAGTGGACTTGATGTGCCTCCATGTTTCTCAACAACATTGTTTTGGTTTCTTTTTGTATATTTTTGGTGTAGTTATATGTGAAGATCCTTCTCATGAATATATGTGGCATGTCTATATGTAATTTCCTGGTATGGACCCTTTTATGTTTGTTCTATGTGGATAATCCTTTCCACGTTGGGACTGTATTTTTTTTGTTTGGTGATCAACTATCCTATGATGTAGCTTGATACCTCTTTTTGATGTTTTGATTCCCAAATTTTGTTATAGTGGGCTTAATCTATTTGATATGATCATCCACCCTAATGGATGCGGTGTGAAGATGCACCTACAAAATGTAAAATTTTTCTCTACGAATGAATAAATTTATGTTTTTTTTCCGAGGAAAACAAATATGAGGTACATTCTAAGAGAAAGTGTTTTTCATCTTCAACCCTTAGTGTCACAAATGTGAATGACTCTTTCATCCAAGGAATTTTTGGGAATTAACTAATGTTGAATTTCAATATGGAGCTAATGAAAATTAGTTCTGATTTTAGTTGATGTTTACTTTCTTCTTTTTCCCTATAACTCATGACATTTTCTCTTTTAATTTTGATGTAATAATATTTTTAATATTATCCTAATTGTGCAATATGATCTCATATTTTATTCGCCAATGGTTTAGCAGGACATCCTTGTGCCATTGCCTCTTGTCTTCTATGTTGTTTAACCCATTCTTATAATTTAGGTGTAATACCCCAAGGACATGCCCTAGTTATATTATGTATTGTAATCATGTTTATAGGCTGGTGAGCCAAGTGTATATAATCCGGTGGGTTTATGTGTTATTTAGGCCGGAGAGCCTAGGTGTTAAAAGCCAAGAGCCTGATTTTTGTATATGTAATTATGCAGATCATTAATAAAATATAAACATCGTTGCATGTCGACAGACCACGAAGAAAGAGTGATGGGGGACTGAGCTTCCACAAGGTTGGATAAGGGAGGCGGCTAAGTGTTTGGGCCTAGGGGCTAAGATAGGGGGCTTACCTCTAAAGGGGATAATAATTTATTATTAGTTTCTGAAGGTTAAGGTCGACATGTTGAGTGTTGTCTTAAGTTCCTGTAAAGGGAACGTGTGCTAAGTGGAACTCATGCGGCACCAGGAAGACAAGTGTCGACCTGGGCGCATGCAGTTAAAACTGATGAGTTAGTCGTGTTGGGGCATTTTATCATTCTGTGATCCTCCACCTGAGTTCACGGGGATGCAGGCTTGAACCCGTTTTTGGCCTCTACGTCTGTATCTGCATAACCGTGTGCAGTGAAGGTTGTTTGTGCTATCATTTTCCCATTCTCCATCTGAAATCGTTGGTCTCTGTCACCGACCTCTGTACATTCGTAGTCACCCAAGAAACCACTCATAGGAAGGGGGAAAAACCGACCTGTATGTCTTGTGAACCCAGTGAGAACCTGTGGACTGATCCGTGTCTTCTGTGAAGCCCAAGTATCCTATTTATTATATGTGCCATGTGTGTCATGACTCTGGGTTGTTGTGGCCAAGAAATTCCTCGACTGGGTGTGGCTTGTTGTCGTATGTTCCTTGTTGAGCCTTGCAATTATCCTCCTTATGCTGCAACGAAGTTGAAGAAGAAGGTTTCTAGGCCTATGTGCAACACTCTCTCTAGGTGAGAGAGGTGGTTTTGGTTGAAGAAGCAGGTTGTCATTCCTGTGAGTGACTCTCTCCAGGTGAGAGAGTGCATAGAGGAAATGAGAACTCCTGAAAGGGGTCCTGCAGTTTCCATAGAGCTTGAAGGGGTCCAGCCTGTTGTTGAATCCCAAGGCAAGGGTGGTTTAGAAGATGAAGGACTGTCCGGTGTGACAGTGAAGGTGTATACTCCTGGGGTGGGACATGCATGTGGGGAATTAGAGTCTGTGAGCAATGGGCATAAGTGGCTCCTAGGAGAGAATCCATCCTCATAAACTATGTGTCTTCCTGTTGACCTTGCCTAGACTAGGATTCCCTTGCCCGGTGGAGCTTAGTCCCAACTCGGGGGTGACCTACTACTGAGAGTGATGAGCAGAGCAGTCTATGGATGGGAGGTTCATGGAAGTTCTACACACAGTTTGTGGTGTTATTCCAGTTGAAATATACGTATAATTTATCGCTTAATTTTATGTTATGCATAATGCTGGAATGTTATCATGTGTTCTGTTGCATGTATGAATTGTTAATTCTATTTAAATCTGAATGGCAACAGTAACTCTATGTTAAAATGCGTTAATTTGATTTAATGCATATTATATTTATATGGGAATATTCCGTAGTAGTGGCATTACCCGATCTTTAGAAGGCTAGGGATGTTAAAAAATGGTATCAGAGCCTACCTAGTTACAACACTGAGCCTAGATGGGCCATGTTCATGGAAGTAGAAGAAAGAGTTTCAAAAGGAGTTGTTGTCGAAATCGACAAAATTCTAGCTCAGAGCCAAGGTTTCAAACACTGAGCCTGGATGGGTTGGATAAGTGGTCATTGGACCCAAGGTTTCAAGAGGAAATTGTGTCTGGAGGATCAATTTTGTAATATACCAGATATAAAATGTATTCAAAACAGAAATAAAATGCTAGAAATGGTAGAATAACAACAATATAACCAGGACATTCACCACAATAGAATTGAAATGATAAGAGAATAATAACATAAATAACACTTTGAATCTAAAAGAAATGTTCACGGGCCTCTTCAAGGGGGCAACCTCCAGTTGAGAAGAGCTCTATTACAATAATATCCAAGCTAGGGTTCTCATACCCTCGACTCCTATTTATACTAAAAAGAAGAATCTAGAGGAAGATCCTTCTAGAAGTGGAAGCTTCTATTAGGTCTTCTTACATCCACCTTATTCTATTTTATTAAAAGGCCTTATTAATATTTACCTTTATTACATCTGAATATATTGTTCTACCTATGTGCGGGTTAGGACCCTAACATGTCTACCCCCTTAAAAACAACCTTGTCCTCAAGGCTTGAGATGAGGAAATTGTTGCAGAATGGTAGCTGGCTCCCAAGTGGCATCTGCTGGAGTTGTATCTTTCCACTGGACTAGCACTTCCTTGATGGTTCTCTGACATAGGCGACACTCACGCTAGTCCAAAACTGCTTCTGGCTGTAGCCAAATGGATCCTTCTTCAACTAACTCTGGAAGTTTGGTTTGAATTTGGCACTTAGCTCCAATCACCTTCTTTAAGCATGAAACATGAAAATCAGGATGTAGCTTCGAATGTCTAGGTAAAGCTAACTGATAGGCTACTTGTCCCACACGCTTGAGAATGGTATAAGGACCATAAAATTTGGGCACTAGCTTCTGACAATGCTCGGCCTTGAGGGAAGTTTGGTTGTAAGGTTGCAGTCGAAGAAACACCTAATCCCCTTCTGCAAATTCACGTTCAGAGCGATCTTGATCTGTTTGTTGCTTCATGCGATTCTGTGCCATGACCAAATTCTCTTTGAGTGTACGGAGAATAGCCTCTCGAGCTGTAAGTGTTAGTTCAACGCATGGACCTTCAAGGCACCTGGTAAGTATGAGAGAACTGAAGATGGCTTAAATCCATATACTACTTCAAAAGGAGTCATGCGTGTAGCTGTATGATATGAAGTGTTGTACCACCATTCAGCTAGGGGTAACTATTGAGCCCGTTGATTTTGCTTGTTTGAGGAAAAACACCTCAAATATGTTTCCAAACACTTGTTGACAACTTCCATTTGGCCATCAGTCTGGGGATGATAAGTTGTGCTGAGATGCAATTCGGTGCCTTGTATCTTGAACATTTCTTGCCAAAAATTGCTTGTGAAAGTTGAGTCGCGATAAAAAACAATAGAGTGTGGCATGCCATGAAGCTTGAAGACCTGATCCATGAAAATTTGAGCCACTGTGGATGTTGTAAACCGTTGTTTAAGGGTGCAAAAATGAGCATACTTGGAAAGGCGATCAACAACCACCATGATGACTGATTTATTTCCCGATTTGGGTAAGCTGGTAATAAAATGCATAGAGATATCCTTCCAAATAACAGGTGGAATCGGGAGCGGTTGTAGTGTGCTCGGAGATTTGGCTGTTTCTCCCTTTTTTCATTGGCATACATCACATTCAACGACAAAATTATGAATGTCTTGTTTCATACCATCCCAGAAAAAGGAATGTTTGACCTTGTCATAGGTTTTGGTGAACCCAGAGTGCCCTGCTATGGATGTAGCATGAAGCTCAGAAAGTACCGTGGATTTAATGTTTTATTGTTTACTTAAATACAAACGAACTTTGTATTGAAGTTCATCATGGAGACAAGAGTACCCTGGGGAAGCTGGAGCATTGGACTGCAATTGTTGGATCAGCTGCAAACTTTTGGGATCTTGTAGCCATTCCTGGCGAATGGCTTGGAGCCAATATGGGACAATGAATGAAAGAGAAAAAATGGATCCTTCATCTTCATATTTTCGAGAAAGTGCATCTGCAACCACATTGTCTTTTCCTTTCTTGTAAATGATCTCATAATCATATCCAAAGAGCTTAGTCAACCATTTTTGTTGCTATGGGGAGGAAATGCGTTGTTCCAGAAAATACTTGAGGCTTTGATGGTCTGTATTAATTTGGAAATGTTACCCCTATAGATAAGGGCACCACATATCAACGACATGCAAAATAACCAACATTTCCTTTTCATATATGGATTTGCCCAGATTTCTTTCAGATAGTTTCTTGCTGGTAAAGGCCAAAGGCCAACCCTCTTACATAAGGACAACACCAATTCCTTTCCCTGAGGAATCAAATTCCAACACAAATGTCTTTATGAAATCAAGAAGGGTGAGGACTCGAGTGGTGCACATGGCCATATTCAAGGTTTGAAAAACTTGAGCAGTGGCTGGAGTCTAAGTGAAAGATTTCTTTTTGAGGAGAGCAGTGAGAGGTGCTGCAATCTTCCCATAATTCATAACAAACTTGCAATAATACCCTATTAAGCCCATAAATACACTCAATCTCTTAAGAGTCTTTGGGTTAGGCCTGTCTTGCATAGCTTCAATCTTTTTAGGATCCACCCTGACGCCATCCTTGCCAACCAGATGACCCAAGTATTCTACTTCTGAGGCACCAAAACCACATTTAGACTGTTTTAGGAAAAGTTGGTGCTGAGAGAGTATATGGAGAACTCGATCCACATGAGCAATATGGTCTGTCCAGGTTTTTCTATAGATGAGGATATCATCAAAGAAAACTAAGATAAAATGGCGGAGAAAAGGATGAAAGACATGATTCATGAGGCTTTGGAAGGTGGAGGGGGCATTACACAAGCCAAAGGGCATGACCAAAAACTCATAGTGAACCTCATGAGTTCTAAAGGCAGTCTTGGGAATGTCTGCCTCTTTCATATGTATCTGGTGGTAGCTCGAACAAAGATCCAGTTTAATGAATAATTGGGCGCCACTCAATTCATCCAGGAGGTCATCAATGACAGGAATCGGGAATTTGTCTTTGATGATAAGTTTGTTGAGGGCACGAAAGTCATGAAACATTCACCAAGAACCTTCTTTCTTTAGGACCATGACCACATGAGAAGAGTAGGGGCTCATACTAGGGCGGATAACACCTGCATTAAGGAGTTCCTGGACCATTATCTCAATTTCATTTTTTTGGGAAAAGGGGGACGATATGGACAAATATTAGGAGGAAGGCTTCCGGTTACAAGGGGAATGGAATGATCATGAACACCACGGGAAGGAGGGATTCCTTGGGGAGTGGAAAAGACCAATTGATGTTTAGAAAGGATGGCTTGGAGGTCTTGCAGGACCAAGGGTGTCTCTGTTGCTTGTATGGCATGGAGTTGGGTGATAACACCAGAATGACCTTTTTTGAGCATCTTTTCCATGCGATGGGAACTAATGATCTCAGGTGAACCGGAGGTGATGCCTTGGAGCTTATATTGGTGGCCCTCCTGGACAAATTGCATGGTTAAGTCTTTAAAATCCATGAGAATGGGACCCAAAGTCCTTAGCCAGTCTGCACCCAACACAATGTCACAACCTCCCATATTGATAGAAAACATATGGGATTTTAGGTGGTAGTCACCAATTTGGAGACACACATTTTCACAATGCCCTCCAAATTTCATGGAACCACCATTGGCAATCATGATTTGGAAATTATTAACGACATGGATGTAGCAATGAGTTTCTTTGGCAATGTGGCGATGAATAAAATTGTGGGTGTTGCCACTATCAACTAGAATAATGACCTTTCGATGCTTGATGTAACCGATTAGCTTGAGGGTTTGGGGAGCAGAGAAGCCAGTGAGAGCATTGAGGGAAATGACCGGTTCTACTTCAGGAGGGTCTGAGTTAGGGGTTATGCCAGTGAATTCAAGTGACTCAGACACAAGGTAAGTTTCTACATCCTCTTCTGAAATATCCTAGGAGATGGCCATAAAATGGTTTTGTTCTTTACAATTATGGCCCGAGAAATATTTGTCATCACAGTTATAACAAAGGCCTTTGAGTTGGAGTTCAGCCATTTCAACCCTGGTCAACTTTTGGATATTTAGTGGAGTAGAGGGAGTAGTGGGATTTACTGGTTTAGGGCGAGGGATAAAGGAGGGTTTTTGGTTTTGAGAGGATACCACCTATTGTGCTTATTTATCTCTTTTAGTAGCCTCCACCCAACTCCGAGGCTGATCCATGAGGACATGCGCCCAAATCTCATTCTTGAGGCCGCTGATAAAACACTCTCGGAAAAAGGCATCAGACATGCCCTCTGTTCTAAAATCCAGCCGCTCAAAGGAAGCTGTAAAGTCTTCCACTGTTCCTAATTGTTTCAACTTTGTCAAACCGCCCAAATAGTTGGTGTCAGTGTCAAAGCGTTCATAAAGCTCTGCCACAAAGTGTGTCCAAGCAATATACCCTTGAAGAGAAGTTTTTCTCCATTTCCACCATTGCCACCGTTATTGATCTAGATGGAGAACACCATATCGGAGTTTGGCCAAGTCATCTGTAATGTTGTATAAAGAGAAATAATGTTCCATTTGGGTTACCTAACCAATGGGGTCCGAGCCATCAAATTTGGTCACATCCACCTGCAGAAGGTGTAGGTCACGTTGAAAGTGATGGTTCTGAAAGTTATTGGAATGAGAGGAATGGTCACCTTCAAGATGTGGAGGTGAGGAAGAGGAAGGGTTATCTGTAGGGATATGCAGCTTGGTGCAGAGTGCTGAAAAGACTGATTCAAAATGGGTGGTGAGGTCTTATTTGATTTCCTCCATTGAGGACTGCATGGTTGTATTGATGGCTGCAACATTGGCACTAAGTTGTTTCATTCTTGTTGGGTTTCGATGAGACCAGATTGCAAGGTGTTGAAGCAAGCTTCCAAGTCTTGGCTACGGGTATGGGCCATGAGGATGGGGGAATTGAAAAGGAGAGTCGGGGTCAAATTTTTTGCCGAAAAATGATATGGATGAATGTGATAAGGGCGAAGAGATGAATCCAATGGAATAGGTCTCAAATAATGGTGAAAAAATTTCCAGACTTTTTTTCCCTTTTTTTTACACTTGCAGAGTTATACTCCAGTCTGAAGAATACTGCAGATAGGAAATGCCCAAATGCTTAACCAGATAGAAATATGTATTTACTTGGCAACCCGAACACAGTTGCACGACAATAGATCTTGTCTATTTTAATTTGTTTATGTTTCTGTCCCCAAGGGTTAGGTATTCAAGGGTTCTACAGACAAGGGTTTTCCCTGTGCTATAGCTCTCTTATATACGTGAGAGGTCCAACAGTAGTACTCGGCCCAATATCTCAGGGCACTAACTAAGGAGGATAGACCGTACCCTTAGCCGTACTATCCGACTACCCAGGTGCAAGAGAGTATCTTCCAGATTTCTATTCTCGGTGACACTATAAAAGTAAGGCGGTTGATAGGTTTATCTAAAGAGGGCTTCAGGTAATATAGGTCGATCTGTATACATGTGTTGTATGATGCACTACCACTCGAAGGGGTACCAACAAGGGTTACAAGGGTGGCCAACAGATGTGCGCTTAAGTACCACTTGTATTTCCTCCATGTATGAATCCCTCAACCGCGGGTTTATGCGCGTAACGATAGATCTTTGTGGATTAAAGACACTGGAATACATCTCTACCTTGAAAAAAAAAATTAACCCACACTTTCTGCTGAGGAAAGTTCTCTGATACCACTTGTAATATACCATATATAAAATGTATGCAAAACATAAATAAAATGCTATAAATGGCAGAATAACAACAATATAACCATAACATTCACCACAATAGCACTGAAATGATAAGAGAATAATAATAGAAATAACACTTTGAATCTAAAATCAATGTTCATGGGCCTCTTCGAGGGGGAAAACTCCAGTTGAGAAGAGCTCTATTACAATAATATCCAATCTAGGGTTCTCATACCCTCAACTCCTATTTATACTAAAAAGAAGCATCTAGAGGAAGATCCTTCTAGAAGCAGAAGCTTCTATTAGGTCTTCTTACATCCGCCTTATTCTATTT
>ML832744.1:103145-114517 GCA_009831015.1 Picea engelmannii
TGGGATTGTTGTGAGGTAGTTAGCCATGAATTACTTTGGAAATCCATAGAGTAACAGAGTCTTTTCTGTGCTGTAAAATCTGTTCGGAAGGAAGGGAAATCCCTTACGACCGTCAGATCTGGGGAAGGTGTAGAGGAGTTAACCCGAAATCCATTTAGACTTCATGACCTCAATGAAGTATGATGTCAGAAACAAGAGAAGGGCTGAAGCCTAAATCTTCAAAGTGGATCTACACCGTAGATCTAGAGAGGAGAGCTCGACCATTGGATCAAGCCAATGTTAAAAGATCAAAAGCAGTAGTGAAGGGTGAAAGCTCTCGAAGAGCCGAAGTAGTGAATCATGATAACGTCACTTGGATGGACATGGACACATGGGATGTGTGCCAAGTGTAAGTGGATTTCGAGCCGTGGAAGATTGAAATGGCATTTGGAATGTGATGCTTGTCACCCATCTGAATTGGCCACATATCAGCCGCTAGTATTCTACCATGTGGCTTGCCGTATGAATAGGGCTAGTGGGGTCGAGGTTACGTAACATACTTAAAGGTCGGAGTTCTCACAATAGCATTGATCAAGATAGATTAACATCGACGACCAAGAGGCATTGTGGGGACCCAAGTTGCACGGGAGTTAATTCTCCAAGGCGGTCAAGCAATCCAAACCGTGGTTTCACCAAGGGGTTACGTGTCAGCGCCAGAAGAATTGTGGGATGAAAGGTGGGTTACTCCAAACCACCATTGCATGCTCCCACAATTGGAAAACATTAAGTCATGTGACGTAATGACCTCACCAAAGGTGATTGGGAATGTTCAGAGATTAACAATTCGTATGCGTGGATGTGAAATCCTCCGAAGTCCTGAAGCTTCGAAGTTTCGGAACTCAGACGTCTGAGGTTCCATAGTAAGTGTCAGTCGTTAGATACTGAGTAGACATGGACAGTTGATCCTCTCTACATCGCGAGTTCAGTAATATGGAACTCCGAGAGATTGTTGTGTGGTGTCGAAGGCTCGAGTAAGCACCTAGTGATTTAGCGCTTGGTCATGACCCATGGTTGTGTGGGTTGGGGACTGAGACAAAGGAGCTAGTGTTGAGCTTTCAAGTGAAAGCAGTGCACATTGTCCGCAAGAAGTGCATTGACAGAGGTAAGTTAACCTCAGAGAAGCTCAGGAGAGATACCGTTGAACCTTCATCAACAGAGGTGCAAGGAGTGCACAGTAAGAACTCTATGTTGAGTTTAGAGAGAGAAAGAGTAATTGAGAACTCTGTAGGGATTTGTCAGGAAGGAATCAAGCCAGTGCAAGTGTGCACAGAGAGAAATATTTATCAAGTTGAGGGAGAAGAGTATCATAGGAAGATACTCACAGAGTTGTTGAACACTCTGTAGAAAACGCTCAGTAAGGTGTGCTTTGAGCAAAAGGTTGCCAGGAGGGCACAAAGTTTTCCTTTGAAAGGAAACAGAAGGATCGAGACCCTTAGGAGACTGAGTAAATAAAAAATCTTAGAAGAGATAATGCAAGGAGTGCATGGGAGACAGACTCCTTCTAAGTCCTAAATCTCAGAAGAGATAACGCTTACGAGAGCGAAGATGATATCTAGGAGACGAACTCGCGGGAGAAAGGTTAAAGGTCGAAGCCTTTGAACATTGACAAAATCTTCCAAGGCGAAAGAAGTTAAAATCTCAAGAGGAGGAGTGACAATAGCTATCAAACCAGTTGTGGGGAGGATCCTGGACCGTTAGATCAATGTCCAACAGAACAAAGGAAGCAGAGAGGAGAGGAACAGATCCCATCCATTGGATCTTAGCACAAAGGACCAGCAACTGTTGGATCCAGAGGTAAGCGCACGAGACTTACTTGTGTTCATAGGAGAGTGGAATTGTCAAAGTCTCGAAGTCCCGAAGTGATTTGGGACCGTCCAGCGTCAATGAGGACAGATGGCGTAAGATCCATAACTTCAGAAGTTTCTAGACAAGGAGGAGGAGAAATAGTTGAAGTAAATCTTGGTCGTTGATCTGAAAGTGGATGCATGGCGCCACATCTGGAACTCCGGGTACGAAGCACTCCAGAGGAAAGAAGAGGGTGAAAGCATCGAAGTTCCGAAGGAGATCTCGATCATTGATCGAGGAGGAGGTCGAAGGACCGTTGATCTGGTCTTGGTCGGAAAGAGCCAAAGTCCCGAAGAGAACCAGGGCCATTGATTTGGTGAGGACGTGTGGCAGAAGATCTGTCACTCCGGGGAAATTCACTCCCGAGATTCATGTGTGTGGAGACGTGAGAACTCTTGAAGGTCGAAGAGTCGGAGTTCATCAGAACCGTTCGATTGTTGAGGACGGGTGTCAATAGATATTCCACTCCGAAAGATTTCCATACGGAAAAAACAGATAATTGAGAGTTGAAACTCCTGAGGGTCGGAGAGTTGGAATCAATTGTAGTCGTTGATTTGGAAGGGAGCTATGTGTCGACAGATCATGTAGATATGGGATCGCGTGTGGAATGAGGATAGATAGAAACCATTGATCACAGATCATCGCCAAGGGATTGGAGATCGACAGACGAGATGGATTGTGGGGCCAAAACTTGCTCAGATGTTAAAAATATTAGAGCGGGCCACAATTTATACCACGGTTTTAGAAAAATGATACATGGCAACTGGAGCTGAATTGTGGGGAGAAAAGCGGGTTGGTCTAAAACCACTCTTACCCATGCCCACAATCACACACTTACGTGAGGTCATAGCCCACGGTCTTATGAAGGAAAGGGCTAATGAAAAAGGGGCTAGTGCCTGAAACTTGGAGTTTTGGAAGTGCGCGGGAATAGCCTGCGGGTTTGTTAGGACCTGCACCTAAAGGAGAAAAGTATAATTGTTTTGGGTTCAATCATGAGCCTGAAGTGTCAATTCGACTCAGAAGAGTTGAAGAATCTTTGACTAGGAGGTCAACAGACCTTCCCTGAGGTAGGGGCACTGCTTCGAAAGTGCTCAGGGCAGAAATAGTCATGTACAATGACTACAATGAGAGCACAAGAAGATTCAGGAACACGGGAAGAATTGAAGACTCTTGGGTTTAGAAAGGAAAAGTTTCACATGGGAAAGAAGTTGTTGCAATTTTTGTGGCAGCAAGTATGTTATGGCCGGTTGGGTCAGCCAGAGGAAAGAATGCTTGCATGTTTGCAAGTGTTGTAACTTGGTGATGTTGTTGCATAAGGAGGAAAGCAACAAAGAGATGAAGTGCTGGTTATAAGTTTGATAAAAGAAGCATGAAAGCTTCTATTCCTATCATAATTTCAGGTAGTATAAAATTTATTAATGACAGTCATGCAAGTATGAGTTTTATTACTCTTTTTGCATAATTGCTGAAAGAAAATTTAGGCAAGAATTTCCTCTGCCAGAGTCATTTTATAAAATCACATGATCATATTATTGAATGCATACCACTAGATGTGGTAAAGGTCAGAGACCTGTATTAATTCAAAGCTTTTTATCTTCTGAATGCACACACCGACATAGTAGAATGTCATGTTAATTTGGTTATGGGGTAATAACCAAAGAATTAAAGATAAGAACTGGTTATAGGAATAAATGCCAGTAAGATAGTCATGTATGAGACCTGAACCTGGTTGGATATGGAAAGGTATGGATATGGAAAGGTTATGAGCCACACAGGTACCAAAATCTTCCTACTTTTAAATAAAACTTGGGCTGCAAACTTTTTGCTAACACTAATGAACACCACATAATTATATTCTTGGTATAGTTTTTGGGTCGAAAAGGAAGGCATCCAATTAATTGGGAAGACAATAGGAAGTGTGTGGAGAATGTGTCAACACATTGGATAGAATTCCAACTTATGGATGGTGAGATACACGACTGAGATAAAGAGCATTATGTAAATCAATACAAGGGTGCACTGAATAAATAGGCATTGAGAGTTGTACTCATGTCTAGTAAGGGGCAGAGTTGCACTCATACATGATGGAATTGTATACTTAAATGCACTTTGTTAAATGCATTTTGTGAGTGCATGTATATATGTTTTTGGCATGGAAATAATTATACTAATGGCTGAAATGTTGCTAACTCATGAAGTTGAGAACACTTCAGGAACTGTTAAACATTGCAACATAAAAGTTGCAAGCTAGGTAGTCACACGAATAGAGACTACAGAAAATTTATGTTCAGAAAATTGAAATTATAAACTTATTGTTATTAATTATGAACATGCATATGCATAGAATGATGAGTCATTCTATTTGGTTAAGTTGTTTGGTAATCGTGATTGAATTGCTAGGTCCAGGCAATTCTAAGATCATTGCATAAGGTGTTGTACATGTTGAATTATGATGTACAAAAAATACTGACAATTTGTTGGCAGTATGCAAGATGAAGTCTTGCAAGAAATTGGTATGTATTTTGGTGCTTGTGGAAAATCACAAGGATGCTTGCATTCAGAATATGGCAACAACCAAGATGAATCATGAAATAGAATTTCATGTTTTGGGGATAAAAGTTGAATTCCATTTCGAACTAATTGGAGTTCCTAAATGAATTCTTTTATGTTTTCTCATGATAACTCCATGTGGGTGATGCAGATGAGATGATGTTGATTAAAGTTAGAATGTTGACTACAAAGAGTAGCTCGGGGAAGATGTTGATTGGAAATCTCTCAGGGCAGTTGGAACTCCGGGAGCCATGGTGCTCTAAGACTTTCGGTCCGACCTGTTGCTGAAGCCCAAGGAAAGGGAGGTGTAACAGTCGATGGATTGTGTGACAATGAAGGTGCACACTCCTGGGGTGGGACAAGCATGTGGGGAAGGAGAGACCGTTGGCTGGAGTGCTATTGAGGTTTGGTGCCTTGGTCTAGACCATGTGATATGGAAGTCTTCTCAATCAAAAGATAAGTACAATTATCTATTTATTGTATGTTGTGTATCTTGTATACAGGTTATAATGTTATTAGAATTGCATGTATATACATATATATACATTGAATATATGCTTTCAATACCTGTATTCATGACTGTATATAATGTGTTTCATATTTCATTGCTTAAGAAATATATATACCTCATGCTAATCATGTAATCGATTGGCATGTGATTTACGTGGAACAAGAAGGTGTCTTGCAAGTGCATCTGGGGTGCATATTGGACCGGAAGATAAAAAAACTCTGGAATCGATCCATAGCGTTTGTAAAGGTCCAGTGGACCTGGTACGGTCCCGAGGATGCGACATAGGAGCATGAGGATACTATCCGGGCATAATACCTGCATCTTTTTGATGATTTTGGAAATCTTGTTGATGTTGTGTGAAAGTTGCACTAAGGACAGTGCAAAAATAAGGGGAGGGGATTGTAATACCCCAAGGACATGCCCCAGTTCTATTATGTATTGTAATCATGTTTATAGCCTCGGGAGCCAAGTGTATATAAGTTAGTGGGCTTATGTGTTATTTAGGCCGGAGAGCCTAGGTGTTAAAAGCCAGGAGCCTGATTTTTATATATGTAATTATGAAGATCATTAATAAAATATAAACATTGTTGTGTGTCAACCGACCACGAAGAAAGAGTGATGGGGGACTAAGCTTCCACAAGGTTGGGTAAGGGAGGCGACTAAGTGTGTGGGCCTAGGGGCTAAGCTAGGGGTCTTACCTCTAAAGGGGATAATAATTTATTATTATTTCCTAAGGTGGACATGTTGAGTGTTGTCCTAAGTTCTTGTAAAGGGAACGTGTGCTAAGTTGAACTCATGCGGCACCAGGAAGACAAGTGTCAACCTGGGTGCATGCAGTTAAAACTGACTAGTCAGTCGTGTTGGGGGGTGTTCTGTCATTCTGTGATCCTCCACCTGAGTTCGCGGGGATGCAGGTCTGAACCTGTTTTTGGCCTCTGCGTCTGTATCTGCATAACCGCGTGCAGTGAAGGTTGTTTGTGCTGCCATTTTCCCATTCTTTGTCTAAACTCGTTGGTCTCTGTCACCGACCTCTGTGCATCTGTGGTCACCCGAGAAGCCACTCACGGGAAGGGGAAAAAATCGACATGTGTGTCCTATGAACCCAGTGAGAACTCGTGGACTGATCCGCGTCTTCTGTGAAGCACGAGTATCCTATGTATTATCTGTGCTGTGTGTATCATGACTCTAGGTTGTTGTGGCCATGCAGTTCCTTGAATGAGTGTGGCTTGTTGTCGTATGTTCCTTGCTGAGCCTTGCAATTGTCCTCCTTGTTCTGGAATGGAGTTGAAGAAGCAGGTTGCCAGGCCTGTGTGTAATACTCTCTCCAGGTGAGAGAGGTGGTTGCGGTTGAAGAAGCAGGTTGTCAGGCCTGTGAGCGACTCTCTCCAGGTGAGAGGGTGCGCGCAGGAAATGAAAACTCCTAGAAGGGGTCCTATAACTGCCACAGAGCTCAGAGAATTCCAGTCTGGCTTATTGCTGAAGCTCAAGGCAAGGGAGGTTTAGCAGCCGAAGGATTGTTCGGTGTGACAGTGAAGGTGTATACTCTTAGGGTGGGACAGGCATGTGGGGAATGAGAGTCTATGAGCAGTGGTCATAAGTGGCTCCTGGGAGAGAATCCATCCTCATAAACTATGTGTCTTCCTGTTGACCTTACCTAGCCTAGGATTCCCTTGCCTGGTGGAGCTTAGTCCCATCTCGGGGGTGACCTATTGTTGAGAGTGATGAGCAGCTGGGTCTATCGTTGAGAGGTTCGTGGAAGGTCTGCACGCAGTTGGTGGTGTTATTCCAGTTGAAAGATAAGTATAATTTATTTTCTTAATTTTATGTTATGCATATGCTGGAATGTTATCACGTGTTCTGTTGCATGTATGAATTGTTTTTAATTCTATTTAAATCTTAATGGTAACAGTAACTCTATGTTAAAATGTGTTAATTTGATTTTTATGCATATTATATTTATATGTGAATATTCCTCAGTAGTGGCATTGTCCAGATATGGTATCAGAGTTTTAAAGGCTAAGTTAAGGGTGTGTTGGTAGCATTGTCGGGTCTTTGAAAGGTCAGGGACGTTACATTAGGTATTTGGTCATAGTGGTGTGTGTACATACACACCATGTGTGAACTCCATGTTGAGCATGGAAGGAATTACATGTCTCCCTCATCATATTGGGCAACACACCATACTTTCCAACACATCATAAAATGTTTTAACCATAATTTTTGTTTACTTTCAATTACTTTATATATATATATATATATATAAATTTGAAATCATTTTTTTTTACTTTTCTGTTCTACATTAAAATATTTTTTTATTATTAATTTTAAAAATGATAAATCCAAAACTTATAAACAAAAAAAACACTTCCCTTTATGATTTCTCATCATCATATCAATGATGAGCAGGGAGCAAATTAGCCCATAACAATTGCCAGTCAAATTCCATCCCTAATTCCATCCCTGATAATAAGTATATACTTCAAGAATATGTGTTTATGATGAGTATATACTTCAAGAATATGTGTCTAGAACTTTCCATTTTTTTCTATCGGAACTATGACCATATGATAAAGGTTATGCCACGTTTCTACTTTCGGACGTTGTGAGAGCAGCCACGATTCCTCCAACCCTACTATGAATATATTATTCACTTTCCTAGACGTTGTGAGAGCAGCCACGATTCCTCCAACCCTACTATGAATATATTATTCACTTTCCTAGACGTGTTTAACATTTTGCCACATATCTGGTTTCTTCACTTTACCCGTCATTGAGACATTCCGACTCCCGAGGTGAAAATGTATAAATATATGTCTTCTACTACCATTATTGTAGGCCTCCTCTTCTTTGCGGTTTTCTGTGTCGAACTCTGTTTCCACTCGTTCAACTGCAGACTGCGTTTTTTTTTCTTTGGTTGCTGAAAAGTTTGAGAATGGAGTTGATTAAGGTTCATGGCCTTCCATTCTCATCCTGCACAGCAACGGTACTCGCCTGTTTGAACGAGAAAGAGGTGGAGTACGAGCTCATTCCTGTGAATCTCATGGCAGGGAATCACAAGCAGTATTCGTTTCTCTCCATCAACGTAAACCATATGGAACTCTTTTCAATATTTCCACTGCAGAGAATTGCAATCTGGTTTTTTGTTTTATATCCATGCACGCAGATAGTGATCAGTTGTTCCTACATGCTTTTAAATTCATTCTGTTTGGGCTTTCTTGCAGCCTTTTGGACAAATACCTGCTCTTCAGGACGGAGATCTCACCTTATTCGGTAATGCAAATATCCTGTCATTGATATGATTAGGAAATAATTTTTCAGTTAATCACTCTCATAATTCATCAGTTTAATCAATGATCATCTGTTCATTGATAATGATGATAATGATTAGGAAGTTTTTTTTTTCAGTTAGTAATCTATTTTAAGACTTTTATATTGGGGTTTAATTGTGGAGTTTTCTTCACAATCACGCCTACTTAGCTTGCTACCTCATTTGCAAAACCTTAGCAATTATTGTGTCCTATGAACTATTCAAATAGATCTTCCTTCACTGTTTTTATTTAAGCATCATCATTGCAACATATGATATATCATTTTAGGTTAATCTATTACCCATATCTATGCTTATTAGTGGCAACTAACTAATTTTTCAAGATTTTGAATAGTTGTGCTAGCACTCATTGCATTGAAACTAGTGAAATGAATCACATAAAATTTAGATCTTATCCATTTTGGTTGATTTTAGGATGACCCAAATTTACTGATTTTAAAAAAACTAACCTAAATCCATCTTAAATTCAACTCTATATGTAGAATTTTGCATTTAAATGAATTTGATCCCTTTTACCAAATTAAAATGAATCTATACTGATTTATTATCGAATGAATAATTAGTATTGATACAATTATAGTATCTCTATGCAATTATAGTATCTCTATGCTGATGTATGCTGGTGTATTGTCAAATGAATAGTTGATATTGATACAATTATAATATCTTTCTTCTCAAAATGATGACCTAGATTTGTATCAGTTTATATAATCTTTTTCCTTCATTAATAAAACCTATGAATGTAAACTTATCAAAGAACTTAATAACTTTCACTAATATTCCAGTTAAAGCACCTGTTTACTTATAAAACGCCTGATTCTTCTCAACGCAAACTAATAAATAAATATTGTTGATGTTGCAGAGTCGAGAGCAATCACAAGATATTTGTCTAAGAAATACCATGGACTAGGTAAGTGCGCTGATCTGTTGGGGAGCACAGTGAAGGAGCAAGCTGTGGTTGAACAGTGGTGCGAGGTGGAGTCGCAGCAATTTAATCCTCCTCTTTATGCGATGATGCAGCAACTTGTGATCATTCCCATGATAATGGGAGGGAGCACGGACGAAGCAGTGGTTCAGAGTAACGTGGAAAGGATGAGCAAAGTGTTGGATGTGTACGAAGAGCGATTGTCGAAGAGCAAGTATTTGGCCGGAGATTTTTTCAGTCTGGCGGATCTCCACCATTTGCCTTTTCTTCACTGTTTGGTGAATGTGGTTGGGAAGAGCCACCTCGTTGCCTCCAGAAAACATGTGAATGCCTGGTTTCAATGCATCTCTTCTCGCCCCGCTTGGAGAAAAGTTTCCTGCAACTTTAAATTTCCCTTCATTACCCAATCCGAATCCCAGTCAGACCCAAACAAAATATCTGCCGAATCCCAGTCTGACTCAAATAAAATATCTGTCTGAAAATCTTTTTTAAGTAACAAGTCGCCTTCATAACCCCAGTCCGATTACCAGTCTAGCTGAAATAAAATATCTGTCTCTGTCGTTTTCTGAAGCAGTAACTCGCCGTGGATCCGTCATGCATCTTTCTTCATAAACGCATTACTACGTTATTCTATGTACTGTAGTAACGCATTTCTACGTTATTCTAGGGACTGTAGGAGAGACATAAAGTATGTAAGATGGGAATCGTATTAATTTATATTAATACGAAGTTTCTAAAGTGGGAATTGTATTAGTTTCTATATGTACTTATCAATTGTGGTGATCAATATTTAAAGCTATCATAATTTTTTAGCAGGTTGAATCCTGAATCCATTTCGTGTAAATTTATATGGCGGAATTTAAAGAAAAAAAATACAGTTAAACAATTTCATACGAAAAAAAAACTCATTTAAAAAGAGCTAAGATGAAAAACACAAAACTTCGATTTGATTGCACTGTAACGAAGGAAGTGGCAAAATGCAGCTGGAGAAGAAGGGACTGCTTCTCAAAGATAAGTCTGGGCTTCGAATCCCGTTAAATGCGAGCCGGATTCTTGAATACGAGGGAGTTTAGGGCGTTGAATGCAAGGTTTTTATAAACAAAGCATAAAATGTTGCATAATCTTGTGAATTTAACCGGTCCGGGACAACAAATTCCGGCGTTACACTATTTTGCGAGCTTTATGTGAGCACTGTTAATGCGAGCTCTGATATTTGAAAATTCGATTAAATTTTAGCTTTTTGAGTAGTGAATTTTTATTTTAGATGCTGAGAATTAGAAGCTTGGAGTATGATTAAGGCCAGAGATTTAATGATTATGCTATCAGTTGCCGAACCTTGCAATTCAGAAGCACTTTGGCTTATAATTGTAGAAGAGGGATGAGTAATGCTGTCTTTCAGGGATGAGTAAGCCTATGCCTAAGAGTGCACATTCTTCTTTAACTAATGTAGTTCATATACTATCTGTTTGGTGGCTGATCTTCTTAGAATTATCTTTTAAACCTGCTTAGTATTCATTATCTCTTACACATGTTTTTATAGGGTAAGTTTGCAGTTTGCATCTCATTCTAATAGTAGCTGGACCATTCTGCTTATACACTCTTGTTTGGTTGCACATTCCCTAGTGAAACAGTTACACATTTCCTGATTACTAATTTTTTAACTTATGTTTTTAAAGATTTAAAAACAAATCTCTCTTATAAAAATCCAAAAATTATATTATTTATCTTCACCACTTTGACCACCTTCTTCATTAAATCTATTATATTCATATAAATGACACTTTGAAATTTACTTTACATTATATTCATATAAATGACACCTTGAAATTTAACATATATATCATACCTTAAAATTTACTTGGAACATATAAAAAAAAATAATAATTTTGATGACTTATGATTATCTGAATTAAGATCATTATATTTTTAAAGATTTAAAAATAAATCTCTTTTATAAAAATCCAAAAATTATACTATTTATCTTCACCACTTTGACCACCTTCTTCATTAAATCTATTATATTCATATAAATGACACCTTGAAATTTAACATCTACCTTGAAATTTACTTTACATTATATTCATATAAATTACACCTTGAAATTTACTTTGCATTATATTCATATAAATGATACCTTGAAATTAAACATATATATCATACCTTAAAATTTACTT
>ML832744.1:127861-145115 GCA_009831015.1 Picea engelmannii
ACAATTACCGACATAATTAATCCTCAATGGGGATTAATCCAATAACAATAATAATAATAATGACATGATTAATCCGCAATGGGGATTTAATCCAATAACAAAATAATAATAAGAATGCTCTTCGCAGTTACATTATTTCAACAGTCATTTCACTATGGGAAAAAAGATGTGCAAATATAGTTCAATATCCCATGAGAGAAAGGATGGAAGGAACCTTTGGCGCCTAACTATGGGCAACACACTATGGGTAAGAGAAATAAACTCCAAGTACTTTCCTACTTTGTTTATTTCTTATTGGTTTCGAGAACCTTTGAAATCCCCTAAAGGATCAATTGTCTAGAAAGCATTTGTACAATCTTTCCCCCTTGTTGGTAACTAGACTGTCTGGTGCATTGGAAATGGGGAAAAGGTGAGACTGGGTGAAGATCCATTCCTGGGAGCTTGAAAAAATTACAAACTCTCCCAACCCCTACTTCAGTTCCTAAAAGACAAAAACATGCGCTTCATGAGCGAACTCAACATTGGTTTTCCCCAATTGCGAGGAAGAGGGGGATGGAAAAATGCAAAATCTCTGGATCTCCCCCTAGATCTACGGGACTAATGGAACTCTTTCTTTTCCTTGTTATGTGAAAACTTCATTTCCTTGGATAGAGAGTCTGTGGATTCCCTTTGTTGGTCAGAAAACCCACAAAATGGCTCTTACTCAATTAAATTAGGGTATAAATCATGGCTAGAAGAAAAGTCTATGATACAATCAAAGTGCTAGTGGAATCCCTTGTGGAAAATAAAGGCTCCTCCCAAATGTAAAGTGACTATTTCGCTAGCTCTAAACAACAAATTATTGACTTGGGACAATTTCCTCGAGAGAGGTTGGTCTGGACCTAGCACATGCCCTATATGCAAGGAAAATCAATAATCCATTACTCACATCTTTATCTCTTGTCCCTATGTAGAAACAATCACGCACTGAATAAAAGACCATCTAAAATCCAAGGCTAACTAGGACCAGAGTTCTCTTGAAGATTGTTTCAGAACATGTTTGCAAGACATAGTAAATTGTTTATATGAAGGCCTTAGAGGTATCATGATCACAAACATTTGGTGGGAAATAAATAGTGTCATCTCTAAAAACAAGATAGTTCCCTCGAAAGTGATAGCGGAAACGTCGATCAGTTATGATGAAGAATTTAAGATAGAGCTCAGAACAAGCAAACAATGTTTTATAGTTCCCCCTCACATCAATTACACCATCCCTTAGGTACTTATTGATGGGGTGGGCCAAGGACATCTTCCTTCATGCGGAGTCAGGGTGGTTATGTGTATTAGTCATAGTCACTACATCCATATCAGATATTCGCCAGGAGGTGGAACACACAACATAGCACAACTAATAGCACTTTGGACTCTTCTGGAAACTGCCAAAGAAAAAAATATGACAAATCTACAAGTGTTCGGTGACTCCAAGTTGGTGATCGATTGGGAAAGAGGCCAAAACAACATCCAGAATCCCAGGTTGGATTCAATTCTAAGAGATATCAAACTCACCTTTAGAAATTTTGAATGAATTTATTTTCAGCACATTCTGAGGGAGCTAAACACAAAAGCAAATGAAATCTCCAAATAAGCCCTGCAACTGCAAAAAGGATCATTCGACTTTTATGAGTTCTTCAAAGGAACATAAACTGAGGAAATGCAATTCTGCCTCTGAAGAATGTCTTTTCTTTTTGTAAGGCTGTAAATATTTTTTTTAAACATCTAAAACAGTTTGCAAAAAGTTTTTGTAATAGGAGCCTTAAAAAATTTGTTAGTGCACTAGAATAAGTATAGGTAGTATAGATCTGAAAGAAAGCCTACCAAAAATAGACTTGAAAGACAAGAACATGTATATTCCTTTTTAAATATAGCATTTTATTTTTTTTTATGAAAAAGAAATATTTTATCTCAAATGACTTAAGATTTGTTTTGAGTTTGTTTTGGTCGACAAACTCAAAATAATATATTTTCTTATATAGTATTATAATTTTGAATGGAAAAAAAAAAAAATCTTACTTTTATAATTAAAACCAAAAAATGAATAGTTTTATATTTTATATTTTTTTAGAAAAGACAAGTGATACAAACACACATAAAACACAAAACTGTAAGGAACACATTAATATTTATTTTATTTTTTTAAAACATAAAACTCTAAGGAATATATATCTATATATATATATATATATAAGTGATCCAAACATGCAAAACATAAAACACATTCATAACACATTCATATTTGTTTTTAATGGTAGGAAATTGAAAAAAAAAAATGTCATCATTGTTATAATGTAGCCATTTTCTCTTTAATTTAAAAATAAAGTTTTTTACCTATATTTTATATAGGTTTTTAGAAACCTTTCAATTTTTGCATCATAAAATTTAGAAAAAAAAATATAGTATTTTTTTATTTTTTCTATAGGTTTTTAGAAACCTTTCAATTTTTGCATCATAAAATTTAGAAAAAAAAAAAATATTATTTTTTATCATAAAATTTAGAAAAAATATATATTTTGATACTAAAGATTGTTTTATTTTATAATGGAAACCTATATACATATGTTATTTGATTATCTTTAAATTAATGAAGCAAACTTCAACTTAGTTTTATTGAATTAAATTTACAATAAATATTTTTCCCTCCATTTATGTTTGTGAACATATATTTTCATATAGAACAAATTTTAAATAATTTATAGATTAAAAAATTCAACTGAAAAAATGAAAATTTTAATTTTTTTTTTATTATCTTATTTCATAGATTAGAAATTGCTAAACAAAAATAACCATTATTTGCAATACTCAAGAATAGTGAATTATAACAATTTTAAAAAATCAATACTTTAAATAACCAATATTCTATATGACTCTTGTTTTAGATGGAAATTAATTTATATATAATCATTTAGGAAACAAAGAAAAATAACAAATCTACCTCTAAAAATAGATCATAAAGTTTGTTAAATTGTAAACCCTTTTCTCCAAAAAAAACTTAATGCATAACCCACTTCTACTTTATAAAATACATAATAAAATTTAATAAATATAAAATGAATGAGATATTAAAAATTGGATAATCCAAAAATAAACTATAATAATAATATACAAATATCTACATTTTTTTATTTATTATTTTCACACCATGTTCACTTAATCCAACTACCATAAATGCCTAAATGATCCACTGATAACATGTCTAAAAACATGTTGAAGAATTGCTTCATCATTCACTAATGTATATATTCCATAACATCTCACTTATATTTTCTATTTTAGATAACATTATTATATTTTTATTGTTATGGTATCTCAATTAACATAAAATTTTGAAAAACATATTCCATAAAAGTTTCAAAAATAGCATAAATTTCTATATTTTCATAGCTATGCAATTATTTAATATAATTTATAGAAAGTGCTTATAATATTGGTTTATCTAATTCTTTCTTCATTTCAATCATTTAAATTTATAAGAAATAGTTTTTTCTTCATTTAAGTCATCAAACATGTGTTGGACATTCAGTTCAGTGCTTCCCACGAGTTTCGCGACAGGGGTTAACCCCTTCTTGTGGATCCTAACTTCGATGATTGTGGTAGAGATTAATTCCTGTGGGTTTTGGTCTAATGACAATCGTAGTCCAACAAATGGTATTAGAGCAACAAGTATCAAGTTCGAAACTCACCTGACACATCTTGGGGGGAGATTGTTGGACATTGGGTTCAGCGCTTCCCATGAGTTTCACAACATGGGTTAACCCCCTCTCGTGGATCCTAACTTTGACGATTGTCGCGGAGACTAATGCTTCTGGGTTTTGGTCTAATGACAATCGTAGTCCAACAATATGAGTATGAGGTTAGGTTTCATTGTAGTGATTTTTATAACAATGATTGAGATTTGAGAGATTATGGAGTTGAGCTTTGATGATCCTATCTACATGAATAATTTTTTTGACATTAAGGGGGATGTGAGTAGTATGTAGTTATATGTAGGCAGCATTGAAGGCAAACAGATTGGAGAAGAGATTCAAAATCGTGGTTGATCTAGATTGTATAGGGAACTAAATTAAACACACATGAAAATATAACAAAGAGTGCAATAATAGAGTGAAAACCAAACTTCTATTAGTGAATGAAATAGTGGAATATTGTAGAACACAAAGTAGCTAGAATGGTGGCTTCTTATAGAGAGAGAGAGAGAGAGAGAGAGAGAGAGAGAGATGGTGGCCACACTCATTCAAAAAAGATAATACCAAAGGCAAAAATGATGTAATTTTAACAAAAATAGAAATCCATAAGGGTCCAAAACCCTAACCCTAGGAGACGAAGCTCCAAAAGGTGTTTTTGAAATCCCAAAAGGTATTTTTAGGTGTTAATTTCTACATCAACTTTCTAGGGGTGCAACTTGCACATACAATATCCATTTGGTGTGCATAGTAGCCCATTGGAACAATCTAATTAAGGACTATAATATTTCAACACGGCATGGGTTTTTCAAATGTAAACCAAAGGTAAACCTAGGCCCTTAAATTTTCACATAAAATATCATTTAGGGCCTCAAAATAACCCTGAAAGTTTAGGACCTGGAAAATCCCAAACAATCATAACAAAACTACCAAGATGGAGAACCATGTTGATTTAGTGGAAACAGTGGGTGGTCACCTATATCCACCTGGATCACACCTCCACCCTAGGAAGCAATGGTCCCCATTGCTTCAAGTTCCTGCACTAGATGGGGAAACTTTTTCCGAATCTGAATCTTGGTGAGCCATTTGACTTGTTGAAGAAGTTGTCTTGATTTGATAACTTGATAGAGTTGGATTTTTTTATAGTGGGTTCCCTTCATATTGGTGTGCATGATATGATCCATTGTAGCTTTCTCAAGCTAGTTGGGATTGAGTTTTGTAGGATCCAATTGTTCATCCATCTCCAAGGTGTCCAAGAGAGGTGGGAAATATGGTAAAAGCAGCTCCACATTAAATAATGGGTGTAAGCCAATGAAAGGAGGAATAATCAATTCCAAATACTTTTCACCCACAACCTTTGTGATGGTTTAAGGCACATATAAGATTGGTATAAGCTTCAAGTGGGGGCTTGTGAGGCACTCTTTCTACAAATGTGACCATACCTTGTCAGTAACCTGAAACTTGTGTGGAACTCGATGCAAGTCATGTCACTACTTCTACTTGGAATTGGCATTCTATAATATATCATGAACCTATTGTTGTAGGTGATAGATACATTCAAAAAAATTGGCTACTCTGTCTACCTTGGTCTGACTGTGGGAGGACTCTATTAGTGAATATGGAATGGGAAGAGCTACATCAATGGGGGCCAATGGTTGGAACCCCAAGCACACCTAAAAATGGATATGGAAAATAGAGTTATGGAGGGATATGTTATAGTTATGATAAACATGTGGAAGGATCTCATCCCATATACATGGATGCTTGGAGTTTTTCACGTGCAAGATATGCACAATCATATTGTTGACCACTTCTTTTTTCCCATCTGTTTGAGAGTGAAAGGAAATCCATTTTCTCAACTAGGTGTCCATCAGATACCATGGGTTAGACCAAAAGGTATTGAGGAACTTTTTGTCAGTATCTGAAATAATGGTCCATAGTAGCCCAAAACGAACCCAAAAATGCTCAAAGAAGATCTTAGTAGTGGCCTTAGTTATGATACTCCTTTTAAACGGTGCCAAACTGACCATCTTAGAGAACTAATCGATGAACACAAAGACATAATCATGACCATGTTTGATGTAGGGAAAAACTCACATGTAATCCATGGATACTAGCTCCCAAGGATTGTCTAGGGTAGGGAGAGGAGTGTATATCCCTTTCTTATTGATGGATGGTTCAGTGATGGAATATGTAGTGCATTACCTGATATACTAGGTGATGTCCTTTTGAAGCTTTGGTCGGTAGAAATACATATGAAGTACTAGTATTGTCTTCTGTACACTGAAGTACCCTACCACCCAACTGTAATGTGCCTCCCAAATTTTCTTTGTGTGCTCACTTGAAGGAACATAAATATGGCCCAGATAGCACATGAGTGCATCCTGGAGGTGAATATCTAGGACTTGTTTTCCTACACTCAATGTCTAATTAGTAGCAGCAAATTTAGATTTACTAATGTATAATTGTGGCCACTCATATGTATCGTTCCTATAATATTTAATAATTGTGGTTAGTACCACAACTAGGGGCCAACTGAGGCAGTTTGCAACATGGTTGGAACTACCATTCTTGTACTTAATGTTCAAGTGGAATCGTTACAGGTATGTGGAACACTTCTAATGGTGTTCATTCTATAGCTTTCATTGTGTCTTCATCAATTAAAGATGATTTTGAACAGTGTGGACGATCGTTTCCTTTACTAGAATATAATGGTCCCACTATCAACATTCCTGCACAATGGAGTACATCTCCTTATCATAGGTGGGATATATACAAACAACCTCAGATCTAACATCTCATTATGATAGGCCACTAGATGTCCCTTCCGAGTGAGGAATACATAAATCACATATTCAAATTCATCTATCTCAATCTCAAATGGTTGTTGCAGGTCTGGAAACATAAGGACTAGTGTGAAGCAAAGGAAAAGCTTTAAATCTTGGAATGCTTTATATTGTGATTCATACTAGGAAAACATATCTTTATATCAACATTTTCTCTCTTGAATTAGGGGCCAACTGATATGAGAGAACCCCAACATGAATCTACTGTAGAAGTTGGTGAGGCCCACGAAGCTGTAGAGTTATATCATAGTTGTCGAGGATGACCAATTGTGAATGACTTGGATCTTGGATAGGTACACATGCATCCCATTTTCATCCACAATGTATCCTAAGTATTGAATTCTCTACATACCAAATGATCCTTTCTCTAGATTGGTATATAACTTGTGTTGCCATAGGGTTCTCAGGACCTATTGAATGTGTTGCAAATTTCTACCGAGGTCCAGATGAAGATGAGGACATCATCCAAATATATGACCAAATTTTGTGAACGACCAAAAGATATCATCCATCATCCACATGAATGTGATTGGAGCATTAGTCAAGAAAAATGGCATGACTAACCACTCAAAAAGGCCTTCTTTAGATTTAAAGGTTTTCTTCTATACATCAATTTATTCTATTGAAACTTGGTGGTAGATTGAATTCATATCAATCTTACTAAATAACTTGGGATGCTTAAGCTAATCAAGAATATCATTAATCTGGGGGATCGGGTATCTTTTCTTGAAAATGGTTTTGTTAAGGGATCTATAATCAATACAAATTTCCATGTGCCATCTTTCATTTACACCAACACAATTGGTCTCCCACAAGTCAAGGAGGTTGGTCGAATGTGGTCCTTTCAGATGAGCTCATGAATTTGATGCTTTATTTCCTCATTCTCTAGAAGAGAGCATTTGTATATTAGACCATTGGGTAAGGGAGAACTGAGTATCAGTTCAATGGTATGTTTTACCTAAAAGTGCAGAGGCACCCATATATGTGAGGCAAATATGTCTTTATATTCCTCTACAACCTTGTCCACCTGCTTCTATCGTGTAGAGAGACTCTTTGTTGAAGATTTGGTACTCACAGTGAACTTTCATTCACCTTCTAAATGAACCATGAAGAGGATAAATATTTCAGTCTAACAAATTACATTTTTGCACTATTTTATGGAGATCAATGAAATTGTAGTAGTCGAAACTACTTTTGGTACCGTGTAGGGATAACCTCCCAAAGTAACAATGAAACTATGGGGTTGGGACTCATAAAAAGCATGACATTTCTAAATATAGGGTTTTCCTAAATGAAAATCACAAACTTCGAGTGGGTCAACATCACACAGTACCTCATATTTGAAGGGATTGATGTCGTAGGATAGGTAGCATTGTTGTTTAATGCAAAGGTCTTATCCCTGGCTCAACCAACCAATGGTGTATGGTTGGGGTGTGACATTGTCAACAACTTTAATCTCTTGATGACCTTGGTTGAGATCATGTTTTTTTGGCTCGTGTTGTCAACATTGAAATGTAAAGGGGTCACCTTCAACCATATATGTGAATGGAAGAGGCACTCCTTTGAATTTTATGGTTGGATCTTTGTGGTTGTGATGGTAGCATTAGGTTCTACATCGATGATTTGGTTTTCCTTATCCATTTTTGAATCAACATCCAAGTTAGGGTTCGACTCTTTTTCTTTAAGATCGACTAACAATGGCTATTTTCAACGACATTCATCAATGTTCTACTAGGGCCTTTGTGGAACTCACACCACTTTCAAGTTTCATTCTTCGACTTATCATTACCCTTATCTACATGTGGCTTAGACTGGTTGTCTCGAGGTTGGCTCTCTCTTATCTATCCCTTGTTATATGAGTTAGGGCCACCTTTACCATACTTCTATTGTCACATATTTGTAGACCCAAACTCCCTCTTATTCTACTACTTAAATTTCTACTCAATTTTGATAGCATATCGATAAGTGGTTCTCATTGAGGAAATGTCCAAGAAATCCATCTTTTATTGGATGTACCTATGTAAGCCATTGTGGTATTTCAAAATCAGTTGTTGCTCGAAGTATTTGATACCCATTTTTTAGCACAAGGTATGGAAGATGTTGGTGCACTCCGCCACCATCTGGTCTATCTCTTGACACATAATTTTCCATCTCATGTGTTGGTCATCATAGTTTACAACATGTTATAATTATTCCTTTAGGGCATTAACAAAGGTCTCCCAAGTGGGTCATATCTTGAATGTTATAATCTCATATTTTCTATGAGTCTCCTGGTAAATTTCCCAGAAATATTTGGCATGGGGAAAGGCTTTAAGGAGCGTGAAGTTGATCTTTTCGATGTCATTTTTTTTTTAACAGAGTAATAACCATCTAACGTATTTATCCATTTCTCCAAAGCATCTACATCTATCTGGGCTTCAAATAAAGGGATATCATTTAGTTAACTTGTACGTTGAAGGGTGTCACTCCTTTGAAATGGCCACTTGATGAAGGTGCATTTCCTATCCTCGACAATTGTTGAAGGATCTAGAAAAATTTTTCTGTCATCGCATTTATCTATCACACAAGGGATTCCTCAAGAAACATCTTGATAGGATCTCCTGCTCCATCTCTCCTTTCCCCTTCCATGGGAGGCTTCTTGGGCTAGCGAGAGCAGTCATCTCCTAGTGAAACTAGCTCGAGACCCAACTCTATATAACCTAACCTCGTTGGGGACATGCAAAAGGAAAAAACAAAGAGAAAACTACTCTAATACCATCGATCTATATTGTATAGGGAATGGAATGAAACACACATAGAAATACATTGACAAAGAGAAAAGTAATACAGTGAAAAACCAACCTGTATTAGTGAATAAAATAGTGGAATATTGTAGAACAAAAACTAGCTAAAATGGTGGTACCTTATCTCTGAAGAGAGAGAGAGAGAGAGAGAGAGAGAGAGAGAGAGAGAGAGAGAGGCTACACTCATTTGCAAAAGCTAATACTGGAGGTCGAAAGGATGGCCTTTTTAACATAAAGCAAGAAATATAAAGGTCCAAAAACCTAAACTTAGGAGGAGAAGTGCCAAAATGTATTTTTGAAATGCCAAAAGGTATTTTTGGGTGTTAATTTCTATATAAACTTTATGGGGGTGAAAATTTTGCATAAAATCATTTTTTGGCACACATAGTATCTTGTTGCAAAGCTCTAACTAAGGACTACAATATTGCAGCATGGATTAGGTTTTTCGAATGTAAACCCATTTGGTAAACCCAAGGCCCTTGATCCTTCACATCAAACATCGTATAGGGCCTCAAAGTGGCCCTATAAGTTTAGGACCCAAAAAATCCAAGAAAATCATAACAAAACTGCCAAGATGGAGAACCATGTTGAGTCAGTGGAAGAGGTGGGTGGCCACTGATGTCCACCTAGATCAATGGCATCCGTGGCATCATAATTCAAATTGGGTCCTTGAAAATTTCATATAGAAGTAGGTTGAGCGACTTTTTTAGAAGCATATTCATTTGGCTCTTATGAAAAAATTGGGAATGAGCCCCACCTATTTGAAAAATGGTCTATGCTACAATTTTTTGTGGGACCTCGAGGTGAATCATCATCAAAATGAACCTTTGTGAACAATGATTAATGAAATTGGGATTGGGGTTGTTGATGTTGGGAAAAGGGAAAGAATCTTGAATTTGATACTTGCAAAAGAGGAATTAGCACTAGATGTGGATTTGGATGAAACTGTAAATATGATAGAGTGATTTTCTAGGAGTGAGCTCAAGGCAATTTCATTTTTAGTTTCTAAATCTATAAGGAAAAACTAGACTTCTATTACAAACCATTCATCAATACAATCGAAGAAACAAGTATCAACATGCAAATCTAGCAACTTTGATAGTCCACATATCCAATTCAAAAAATGAATTATTCTCAATTCAAGAGGGTGGATGTGAGGTATGAGGGGTTTATAGATTACTCCATAAGCTTGATCATGGTCCAACATGATTCTATATGTATGTTGTTTTAAGACCAAAAAAAAAAAAAAAAAAATCATCTAATTTTATATTTTGCTAATTATCAATAATAACATATATCAAATTTTTTAATAAATGCTACATTTCATTAAGTATGTTTGTATTTAAAAGAATCCTAAATATAAAATAATTCAAAAACAAATCCATATTTTCAATAGATATAAGTTAATATCTTTTTAACAATTTTAATATTTTTCTAATTATCCTTAGTGCTATCTCTCAAGTTTTTCAAAGTTTTTTTAAATGTCAATTTTTGCAACCCATCAAAGCATGGCTAAGAACTTAAGTATTCAAAGCCGTAAGACTTTTGGCCATAATTATTGTGGCAGCAAAGATCAAATGCTACAATTCAATAAGTCTATCCATATTCAAATAAATGCTAAATATAAAATAAATTAATAACAAATCTATATTTTAAATATAAATCAATTTGGGTTTATATTAAAAATGAATATTTTCTAATTTAGAAAAACATAAAAATATGATGAAAATATAAATATAACTAACATTTAAACCTATCCAATATTTACATTACAATAATAAAATTACCAAATTTTTAATTCAAAAAGTTTACTAATATATAAACAAAAATATAATACATTGACATCCAAATTCTAAAATAATAATGTGAAAGTGTTAGAAAACTGTTCTTCCTGCATTGTAGAACTACGATGAACAAAAGTTTCAAAACCCTAAATAATACATTGACATCCAAATTCTCAAATAATAATGTGAAAGTGTTGGAAACTGTTCTTCAGGCATCGTAGAACTACTATGAGCAAAAGTTTCAAAACCCTAAATGCTTTGACTAACAGAGATCAGGTTTGTATTCATCTTTATTTATTTTTATGCTAGCATCAATCTAATTCTAATTCAGGATGAATAAAATGATTTTACGTTCTCTGTGCATTATAAATCTACTAGAAATATCGAAGTTACTTTAAGAGTGATTTTTTTTTTTAGAATTCGTTTATTGTACTGTATTTGATAGTTTTTTCTATTGTTTTATCTGAATTTTCTTGGCTATATACTGCTCGTTGAATTTGTGGTGCCACAGATATTCTTCTTCTCGGGAAGAAACAGATTATTTGGAGGCTGCCCTCTGTGCGCTCCCGTTACCCACTATCAGCAACACTCACCACTTGGGACTCGGAAGAGCTTCCGCCCTACCCTTATCGTTTCTTCTTCAATATGGCAAAGGACGCCATATCTGGCAGCCTTTTTACTCTGTACTTAATACTGTTAACTGCACAAGCTGCAAACAAATCAATGATTGATTTATGTTCGTTAGCTACGAGATCTCGCAAATCTTGACTACAGCGACTTATAATTTGGAATTTTGTTCGTTGTTCATCGTGAATCTCCTTCCTACGACCCCACAGATCTGTCTCTTCACTTTCACAATAAATCTGTCTTTTAGTGTGTGTGGACGTTGTAAGTTGCACGGAATTCATCACCAAAGTACCGTTTGCAGGTCGACGTGGGGACGCGGTATTAATGGTGCAACAATCTTCTTTCTTCCCTCGTGTCCGACTTCCAAGGTATGTATCCTCGCTGTCTTCTGCAGACGTGGAGGATAGAATTTAATTAAGGTAATTGTCTTTGAATGGATGCCCCGCCAATTAGCCAGCACTCCGCATAGGTATTCAGGACAGACCAACCGATCAAACAAAGAAAAGTTTGCAGACGCAGATTTGGAAGTCTCTCTTCCAGATACAGCATTCAACCTCAAAAACTCTTGTAACCCCAGCAATGCCGGAATTCCTTTATATTATAACTATCGCAATGATTTCACTGGTTCCTCAACGGGTAGGTGTCCAAAACAGTCTGTTGCTCCCAGCAGTGGAAATGTGATGCAGATATGCATCAATCTTCTGAGGGAAATCTCGATGGGAAGCCTCCTATGCTTCTATGGGGTGCTAACATTAGTGTTCAAGATCTTAATCAAGAGGTTCTATATTTTCTCACCAATTACAGAAAATATTTTTCAAATATCGAGGGTAAATGCATGCAGATTTTAGAGCAGCGGGGAAACGAGTATAGAGTACTTGTCATTTCTAACCAAACTATATGCATACATCATTAAAATCAACAGATGAGACGAAGTATTGGTTTTGATATTTTGTTTCTTCCATAAATTATTTCGATCCCTTTTTGGTTCTCCAATCTTCCCACTAAAAACTGTGAAGGTTGTGCTGGGACTTGAACATGAATTGAATCGATTGTAGAGTTTTCATGTATCTTTCTCAAACAATTACAATAATCCTAATTTGTTGTGACTTCTATTTTATTTTTATGTGTTTTACATTGTTGCGAAGAGTTCTCCAATTTGAAAATGCATTCTGTAACACAGATGCATGGTTTGCCACAACATTCTGGATACCCTAAGTATATTATCTTCATTACTATGAGGTTGTTTAGGAATTGATGGTTTGCCACAACATTCTGGATACCCTAAGTATATTATCTTCATTACTATGAGGTTGTTCAGGAATTGGCTTTACTGTAAGCGATAGATGGTGTAGGTTACAGAATAAAGGTTTCTTTGAAGGGATACAAATCTGCAACATTAAAGATTGGAGAAATTCTCACACCACTTGGAAGTTCTATTTCATATGTATTAGATGAAAATTTTCTTAAAATTTTACATGGTCTATTCTTTTTAAGTTTTAACTTGGTATATGCCTCTACAGGAAACCTCTCTTTCCTCAAATATGCCATAAGGAAGTCACCGATTTTTTTTTTATCTTTTCCCGCAACTCTTCCATACTTAATGCAAAATCCTCACAACCAACACTTCTTAGTTCTTGTTTTCCCAAATTTCTTAACTCATACACTCCCCTAGGATGCATTCCATACAAAATATGAAATGGACTCATCCATGTGCTTCTATTTGGTGAGTCCTTATATGTAAAACTCAGCTTGAGCAAGAATTCGATCCCACTACTTTAGACTTTTGTTTACCACCTCAGGTTGTCCATCAATTTGTGGGTGATAGGATAAACTAAAACTGACATTAGTATCAATCTTCTTCCATAAGGTTCTGCAAAAGTGTCCCACAAATCTCATGTCTCTATCTGAAACTATATTTTTTGGTAAACTATGCAATCTTATCACTCTCTAAAGAACAAGAACAAATTTGCAATATTTGTAGCATCATTGGTTTTTTAACAAGCAATAAAATCTGTCATCTTAGATAATCTATCAACCACAACATAAAATGAAACAAAATTTGCACTTTTCCACAAATTTATTCACTTGATTATGCATACCAAGAAAAAAATAAAAAAACATTTTCCTAAGAAAAAATATTATCTTGGCCAAAATGTCATGAGAGTCCTCCATTATGATTTTGTTTGATTATGTTCTCCCTCATTGAACACTTGGGTATGCACAACTTACTAATCTTGAATAACAATCCTTCATGTAGCATGTACTACAACCACTGACTACTCCTATCGTTGGCAGTTGTAGTCCAACTAGGATTTTCACAAGGTGCATAAGAATCTTTGAAATCTCCATCATCTCGATACATTTCCTTCAAACCATCAAATCTAAAGTACTAACTTGAAATTCTTGTAAAATTAAATTAATTATACTCAATTCATCAACAACTTTATTTTCTTTACCATTTGATTGTTTGATCACAAAGGTAAAATTATGCAGAAATTAACCCACTTAGCATGTTTTTTATTCAGTTTTGGTTGACTACTTATAAATTGTAATGCATGATTGTTAGTGTAAGAAAAAATTCTTTAGGTGTGAGACAATGTCTTCATTTCTTCAATGCATGCACAATTGCATAAAACTCCTTATCATAAGATGGATATTTTTGTTTAGCCTCATTCAGTTTCTCACTAAAATATGCAATTGGTCTTTGTTTCTGGCTACAACTTCTATTCCAATTTGATTGACATTGGTCTGAACTTGGAAAAACTTATCAAATTCTGGCAAAGCTAACACAGGTTATTCAGTGATCTTTTTCTTCGAAATTTGAAGGTTTCGATTAACTACCATTGTCCACTTGAATGGATGTTTGTTCTCTTTTATAGTCTCAATAATTGGAGCACATCACTCACAGTGAAATTTTTGATAAATGTTCTATAAAAACTTGCTAACCCATGGAAACATTTTACCTCAAACATTTTACCACTGGAAGGGTGACACGTTGCACACTTGTACAAGTACCATGTGGCCCTACTGTATGGTGAAATGTGGCAGGGTATGACGTTGACAGGGAAAACATGTGGCAGGATGACGTGGAAGACACATGGGTGAATCGTTGAATCACATGTGGCTCAGAAATCGACGAATGGGGTGGTGCCACGTGGCCCAGACGTGGGCTGTCACGTGGCACCCATTGGTTGGCTCATTAATTGTTTTGAAAAATTGTTGGTCATGAGATTCGAACACGGGACCTTTGTCTGGGCTACACCTTGGCAACGCTGAGCTAGTCAGGCCGCCCGCGAGTGGTGCTTACATACCATGTAGCATAATTTCTATATAAGTTTGTAGGGGGTCTAGAGCAGAGGCGGAAAGGGCTGGGGCAAAGCCCCAGCCTGCGACTTTGTTTACCACCGGACCACTACATGTAACCACGACCCACAAAATTTAAACATGGCGCAAGGGTTCTAGCTAGCTCGCGGTTTCGGGGTTTGGCCATATGACCAAGAGGTATGTGGTTATAGGTGCGACTACTCGATGCTATACTATAGGAGCGGGGGCCACAGATAAGGCGTGCCCAATGCCATAAGACCCAGAGTTGTGACCTTAGCACGAGGCATGTATTAGGGGCGCGATCTTATTATTTAATGACAAGTGACCAGGGGTTTCGGGCTAAGGGCCAGCGCGCAACCCCTAGGGGGCTGCCGCTTGGCCACATTAAGAGCCATGTGACCTTATTAGGGGGGGGGGGGGGGGGGGCGCACCTAGGAAAAGGGGCTTAGCCCTTTATTTTCTCCAAAAGTGGGTTTTATACTTAGGCTTATGAATTTTTTATTGATTTATATGCAGATTTGGGGGATTTTTCCCATTATTGGGAGATATTAGGCCCTTTTTGAGGCCAAATCTTGGGAGGAAGTTGGGGGATGATAACCAACTTCATATCTATATAAACTAGGCCTTCTTGAGGCCATGGGAGGAGATTCAGAGAAGAGTTATGTTGAAGGAAAGCCAAGCCAAAGCCATTTTTATGCAGGGAAGTTGTTGAGGAGCGCACCTTTGCCGGCCATTTTTGGGAGCTCCGATCATCCGATTTGAGTGACGTTTCTTCTGTTGGGTTCTTAAGATTTGGGAGAACAAGACCATATTAGTTTTGTAACCTTTTGGCACTGTTGTGATGTACTTATTGAGCTTTGAACAGAAATAAGAAAGTCTCACCCACTGAGACAAAGGCCCAGAGACGTAGGCGAGATTGTCGAACTCCGTTATCACATTGGTGTTATGGTTTTATGTTGTTTATTGCTTCATTTCAGTTCTGTACATGTTTATATGGCTTTGATAACTTCTCATATCTTCTTCCTTTTTCATTAAGTTTCTAAATTGGTTAATCAAAACATGCATAATAACTCAACCATAGTCATTTAAAAGATCTTTTTGGATCAGGTGGCCACCGATGTCCACCTAGATCAATGGAATCCGTGGCATCATAATTCAAATTGTGTCCTTGAAAATTTCCTCTAAAAGTAGGTTGAGCGACTTTTTTAGAAGCATATTCATTTGGTTCTTATGGAAAAATCGGGAATGAGCCCCACCTATTTGAAAAATGGTCTATGTTACAATTTTTTGTGGGACCTCGGGGTGAATCATCATCAAAATGAACCTTTGTGAACAATGATTAATGAAATTGGGATTGGGGTTGTTGATGTTGGGAAAAGGGAAAGAATCTTGAATTTGATACTTGTAAAAGAGGAATTAGCACTAGATGTGGATTTGGATGAAGCTGTGAATATGATAGAGTGATATTCTAGGAGTGAACTCAAGGCAATTTCATTTTTAGTTTCTAAATCTATAAGGAAAAACTAGACTTCTATTGCAAACCATTCGTCCATACAATAGAAGAAACAAGTATCAACATGCAAATCTAACAACTTTGATAGTCCACACATCCAATTCAAAAAATGAATTATTCTCAATTCGGGAGGGTGGATGTGGGGTATGAGGGGTTTATAGCTTACTCCATAAACTTGATCATGGTCCAACATGATTCTATATGTATGTTGTTTTAAGAAAAAAAGAAAAAAAAAACATCTAGTTTTATATTTTGCTAATTATCAATAATACCATATATCAAGTTTCTCAATGAGTACTACATTTCATTAAAAAAATATGTTTGTATTTAAAAGAATCCGAAAAGAAGTCCATATTTTCAAGATATAAGTTAATGTCTTTTTAACAATGCTAATGTCTTTTTAACAATGGAGAATTTGTGTTTTTCTAATTATCCTTAGTGCTATCTCTCAAGTTTTTCAAGGTTTCTATTGTTTTAAATGTCAATTTTTGCAATCCATCAAAGCATGGCTACGAACATAAGTATTCAAAGCAAAGCAGGGCTAAGAACTTAAGTCTTCAAAGCCGTAAGACTTTTGGCCAGAATTATTGTGGCAGCAAAGATCAAATTGTTGCTACAATTCAACAAGTCTATCCATATTCAAATAAATGCTAAATATAAA
>ML832746.1:0-11441 GCA_009831015.1 Picea engelmannii
ATAAAATATATTTATTAGATCAATCCCCTTTTGTGGATTGATCATGTCGGTCATTGTAATTGACCAAATCCCCTTTTGCAGATTGGTCAAACCCTAATTGTAATAGGCTAAATAAGAATTCGGCCCCAGAATATATTAAAGGTGGTTATAACCACCCAGAAGAAGAAGTCGGCCCTGCTAGTGAAGAGACACTTCCACACGTGCCAGAATTGTATAAATAAGAGAGGCCAGTACCCCATTTGAACATACACACAGCTCACTCATCTAGTGCACAAGTTTTGAAGGAATTTGCAGTTGTCGGTTGTCGAAAGAAGGAAGAGAGAGAGGCATGTTGCTCAGTGTTGGATATTCTCTGTTGTTTAGTTCATTATCTTGGCATTGTATTGGCTATCTATATTAAGGAAGTTTTGTTGGGTTTTCTTCCCCTTTGAGGGTTTCCAGGATAAATTCTTGTGTACTCTTATGATTTTGTTTCTCTTAGTGATCTTGTCTATAATATTGTTATCTAGTAAATTGAAAGTAACCTAAAAATAGCAAAAACTTTAACATGAGTGAGGGGTGATCTAGCTGAAATCCTATGCCAGGAATCCAATGGAGATGACAGTTCCTCAATCCGAGTCTTATTTTTTGTGATATGCCAAGTTGCAAGTCGCATCCCAAGCCATTTCGGAGACTCTTGGCCAATTCCTCCTCAGGGCATAAAAACCTAATGGAGAAGAATTTTTGAGTTTCGTGAGATGTTGAAAGCTTGTTTAGGTTTGGTCTAGGTGACTACATTGTAAATCCACTCTTGAGGTACTGTTTCATAAATTTGACCCCTTAATCCAAATGTTGGATTGCTTCAAACTGAGCAAAACACTAGTTCTCGAAATCAATGAGTAAAGAAGCTTCCAAGGCATGGCACCCGAGAGTGAGGGGTGATATAGATGAAATCCTATCCCAGCAATCCATCATAGTCAATGGTTCCTCAATCCGAGTCTCGATTTTTTTTTTATGCCTAGTTGCAAATGGCATCCCAAACCAGTTCGGGTACTCTTGGCCAATTCCTCCTCGGGGCATAAAAACGTAACGGAGCAACATTTTTGAGTTCCATGAGATGTTGCATGCTTGTTTAGGCATGGAAGAGGTGACCAAATTATCCATCCATTCTCGAGGCATGTTTTCCTAAATTGGACCCCTAAATCCAAATGTTGCATTGCTTCTTATAGAGCAAAACACTAGTTCTCAAAATCAATGAGTAAAGCAACTTCTGAGGCATGGCACAGGGGAGTAAGGGGTGCTCTAGATAAAATTATATGCCAACAATCCAACAGAGACGATGGTTCCTCAATCTGAGTCTCGATTTTTGTGATATGCCATGTCGCAAGTTGCAACCCAAACCATTTCGGGGACTCTTGGCCAATTCCCCCTCAGGGCATAAAAGACTAACGAAGCAACATTTTAGAGTTCCATGAGATGTTGCAAATTTTTTTAGTCATGGAATAGGTGACCAAATTATCCATCTAATCCTAAGGGTTAATTTCATAAATTGGACCCCTTAATACAAATGTTGAATTGCTTCAAATTGAGCAAAACACTAGTTCTCGAAATCAATGAGTAAAGCAACTTCTGAGGAATGGCACCCGGGAGTGAGGGATGGTCTATCATAAATATTATCCTAGTAATCCATTGGAGTCGAATTTTCCTCAATCCGAGTCTTGGTTTTTGTTTTATGCCAAGTAGAAAATCGCATCCCAAAGCATTTCTGGGACTCTTGGCCAATTCCTCTTGAGGGCATAAAAACCTAACGGAGCAACATTTTTGTGTTTTGTGAGATGTTGCAATCTTGTTTAGGCATGGAATAGGTGACTATATTGTCCATCTTCTCCCAAGGCACATTTTTATAAATTGGACCCCTTAATCCAAACATTGGATTGCTTCAAACTGAGCAAAACACTAGTTCACGAAATCAAAGAGTAAAGAAACTTCCTAGGCATGGAATTGGGAGTGAGGGATGCTTTAGCTGAAATCCTATCTCAGAAATCCAACGAAGACGATGGTTCCTCAATCCAAGTCTCATTTTTCATGATATGCCTAGTTGCAAGTTGCATCCCAAACCATTTTGGGGACTCTTCGCCAATTCCCCCTCAGGGCATAAAAGACTAACAGAGCAACATTTTTGAGTTCCATGAGATGCTTAAATATTGTTTAGGCATGGAATAGGTGACCACATTTTCCATCCTCTCCCAACGGATGATTTCATAAATTGGACCCCTTAATCCAAATGTTTCATTACTTCAAACTGAGCAAAACACTAGTTCTCAAAATCAGTGAGTAAAGCAACTTCCGATGCATGGCACTCAGAACTGAGGGGTGCTATAAATGAAATCCTATGCCAAGAATCCAACAGAGAGGACGGTTCCTCAATCCAAATCTTGGTTTTCATGATATTCCCAGTTGCAAGTCGCAGCCCAAACCATTTCGCAGACTCTTGGCCAATTCCCCCTTAGGGCATAAAAGACTAACGGAGCAACATTTTTTATTTTCGTTAGATGTTGTAAGCTTGTTTAGGCATGGAATAGGTGAGCACATTATCCATCCACTCTTGAGGGATGATTTCATAAATTGGACCCCTTAATCCAAATGTTTTGTTGCTTCAAACTGAGAAAAACACTAGTTCTCGAAATCAATGAGTAAAGCAACTTCTGAGTCATGGCACCCGAGAGTGAGGGGTGCTCTAGATGAAATCCTATACTAGTAATCCATTGGATTCAAAGGTTCCTCAATCCGAGTCTCGATTTTCATTTTATTCCCAGTTGCAAATCGCATCCCAAACCATTTTAGGGACTCTTGGCCAATTCCTCCTCAGGGCATAAAAACCTAACGGAGCAACATTTTTAGGTTCTATGAGATGTTGTGTTAGGGTCCTAACCCACACATAGGTAGAACAATATATTTTGATATAATAAAATTCAATATTAATAAGTCCTTTCAATAAAATAGAATAAGGCAGATGTAAGAAGACCTAATAGAAGCTTCCACTTCTAGAAGGATCTTCCTCTAGATGCTTCTTTTTAGTATAAATAAGAGTCGAGAGTATGAGAACCCTAGCTTGGATATTATTGTAATAGATCTCTTCTCAACTAGAGGTTTCCCCCTTGAAGAGGCACGTGAACATTGCTTTCAGATTCAAAGTGCTATTTATGTTGTTATTCTTATATCATTTCAGTGTTATTGTGGTGAATGTTCTGGTTATATTGTTGTTATTATTCCATTACTAGCATTTTATTTCGGTTCTGCATACATTTTGTATCTAGTATATTACAAGTGGTATCAGAGTACTTTCCTCGGCAGAAAGTGTGGGTTAAATTTTTTTTTCAGGGTAGAGACATATTCTTGTGTCTTTAAACCATAGAGATCTATCGTTACACGCATAAACCCACAGTTGAGGGATTCATACACGTAGGAAATACAAGTGGTACTTAAGCGCACATCTATTGGCCACCCTTGTAACCCTTGTTGGTACCCCTTCGAGTGGTAGTGCACCAGACAACACTTGTGTATGGATCAGCCTAGATTACTTGAAGCCCTCTTTAGATAAACCGATCGGTCGCCTGACTGCTATAGTGTCACCGAGAAGAACAATCGGGAAGATACTCTCCAGTACCTAGGTAGTCGGGTAGTACAGCTAAGGGTATGGTCTATCCTCCTTAGTTAGTGCCCTGAGATATTGGGCCAAGTACTATTGTTGTACCCCACACATATATCAGAGATCTATAGCACAGGGCAAACCCTTGAATACCTAACCCTTGGGGACAGAAACATAAACAAATTAAAACACAAAAGATCTATTGTCGTTCAACTGTGTTTGGGTTGCCAAGTAAATACACATTTCTTTTTGGTTAAGCATTTGGGAATTTTCTCTCTGCAGTATTCTTCAGACCAAAGCATAACGCTGTATTCTTTGGACAATTATTTGAGACCTATTCCATTGGATTCATCTCTTCTCCCTTATCACATTCATCCATATCATTTTTTGGCAAAAAATTTTACCCTGCTCGCCCCTTTTCAGTTTCTCCATCCTCATGGCCCATACTCGTAGCCAAGACTTGGAAGCTCACTTCAACACCTTGTAATATGGTCTCATTGAGACCCAACAAGAAGTGAAACAACTCAGTGCCAATGTTGCCGCCTTCAATACAACTATGCAGTCTTCAATGGGGGAAATCAAACAAGACCTCACCACCCAGCTTGAATCAGTCATTTTGGCACTCTACACCAAAGTGCATATCCCTACAGATAACCCTTCCTCTTCCTCGCCTCCACATACTGAAGGTGACCATTCCTCTCATTCCCATACACCATCACTTTCAACGTGACCTACGCCTTCTATGGGTGGATGTGGCCAAATTTGATGGCTCGGACCCCATTGGTTGGCTAACCCAAATGGAACATTACTTCTCTTTATACGGCATTATAGATGACTTGGACAAACTCTAGTATGGTGTTCTCCATCTAGATCAAGAATGTTGGCAATGGTGGAAATGGAGAAAAACTTCTCGTCAAGGATATATTGCTTGGACACACTTTGTGGCAGAGATTTATGGATGCTTTGACACTGACACCAACCATTTCGGTTGTTTGACAAAGCTGAAACAATTAGGAATAGTGGAAGACTTTATAGCTGCCTTTGAGCGCCTGGATTTTAGAACAGAGGGCATGTTTGATGCATTTTTTCGAGAGTGTTTTATCAGTGGCCTCAAGGATGAAATTCGGGCCCATGTCCTCATGGCTCGGCCTAAGAGTTGGGTGGAGGATACCAAAAGAGATAAAGAATCAAAAAAGGTTGTATCTTCTCAAAACCACAAACCCTCCTTTATCCCTCGCCCTAAACTAGTAAATCTCACTACTCCCTCTGCTCCACTAAAGATCCAAAATTTGACCAGGGTTAAAATGGCTAAACGCCAACTCAAAGGCCTTTGTTATAACTGTGATGACAAATATTTCCCGGGCCACAAGTGTAAAGAACAAAATCATTTTATGTCCATCTCCGAGGAGATTTCGGAAGAAGATGAAGAAACTCCATCTGTGTCTGAGTCACCTGAAGCCATTGACATAACCCCTCCCTCAGGCCCTCCCGAAGTAGAACCGGTCATTTCCCTCAATGTTCTCACTGGCTTCTCTGCTCCCCAAATCCCCAAGCTAATCGGTTACATCAAGCATCAGAAGGACATCATTCTGGTTGACAGTGGCAGCACCCATAATTGTATTCATCGCCGCATTTCCCAAGAAACTCATTGCTACATCCATGCCGTCAATAATTTCCAAATCATGATTGCCAATGGCGGTTCCATGAAATGTGGAGGGCGTTGTGAAAATGTACGTCGCCAAATTGGTGACTACCACCTAAAATCCCATATGTTTGCTATCAACATGGGAGGTTGTGACATTGTGTTGGGTGTAGACTAGCTAAGGACTTTGGGTCCCATTCTCATGGATTTTAAAGTCTTAACAATGCAATTCAACAAGGAGGGCCACCAGTATAAGTTCCAAGGAAACACTATCGGTTCACATGAGATCACTAGTTCCCATCACATGGAAAAGCTGCTCAAAAATGGTCATTCTGGCGTTATCGCCCAACTCCATGCCATACAAACAACAAAGACACCCTCGGTACCGCAAGATCTCCAAGCCATCCTTTCTAAACATTAATTGGTATTTTCCACTCCCCAAGGCCTCCCTCCTCCCCATGGTGTTCATGATCATTCCATTCCCCTTGTACCCGGAAACCTTCCTCCCAATATTTGTCTGTATCATCACCCCTTTTCCCAAAAAAATGAAATTGAGAAAATGGTCCAGGAACTCCTTAATGCAGACATTATCTGCCCTAGTACAAGCCCTTACTCGTCTCCTATGGTCATGGTCCTGAAGAAAGAAGGTTCTTGGCGAGTGTGTCCTAACTTTCGTGCCCTCAAAAAACTTACCATCAAAGACAAATTCCCCATTCCTGTCATTGATGACCTCCTGGATGAATTGAGTGCCGCCCAATTCTTCACTAAACTGGATCTTCGTTCGGGCAACCACCAAATACGTATGAAAGAGGCAGACATTCCAAAGACTTCCTTTAGAACCCATGAGGGCCACTATGAGTTTTTGGTCATGCCCTTTGGCTTGTGTAATTCCCCCTCCACCTTCCAAAGCCTCATGAATCATGTCTTTCGTCCTTTTCTCCACCATTTTGTCCTAGTTTTCTTTGATGATATCCTCATCTATAGCAAAACCTGGAAGGCCATGTTGCTCATGTGGATCGAATTCTCCATCTACTCTATCAGCACCAACTTTTCTTGAAACTAGTTAAATGTGATCTTGGCACCTCAGAAGTAGAATACTTGGGTCATCTGGTTGGCAAAGATGGCATCAAGGTGGATCCTAAAAAGATTGAAGCTATGCAAGATTGGCCTCACCCAAAGACTCTTAAGATCTTGCGTGGATTTCTAGGCTTAACAGGGTATTATCACAAGTTTGTTAAGAATTATGGGAAGATTGCAGCACCTCTCACTACTCTTCTCAAAAAGAACTCTTTCACTTCGAATCCAGCCGCTACTCAAGCTTTTCAAACCTTGAATATGGCCATGTGCACCACTCTAGTCCTTGCCCTTCCCGATTTCACAAAGACCTTTGTGTTGGAATGTGATGCCTCAGGGAAAGGAATTGGTGTTGTCCTTATGCAAGAGGGTTGACCTTTGGCCTTTACCAATAAGCAACTATCTGAAAGAAATCTGGGCAAATCCATCTATGAAAAGGAAATGTTAGCTATTCTGCATGTCGTGGATCTGTGGCATCCTTATCTATTGGGGCAACATTTCCAAATTAAGACAGACCATCAAAGCCCCAAGTATTTTCTGGAACAGCGCATTTCCTCCCCAGAACAACAAAAATGGGTGAATAAACTCTTTGGATATAATTATGATCTAGATGGATATCGGTCTCCACCCACCTTGTCCAACTGGCTCAAAACAACTTTCTAACATTTTTGGCAATTTACTATTTTTAGCAGTTTTTACTTCCGAGGTCATTTTGAGGGCCTAAATGAAGGTTTTTCTGTATCGAGCTCCTTAATGGTAGCTAAAGGCATTATTGAGCCCCCAAAATGAATATCCTCGATGATACCTTTCCAACGGGCTATCACAGTCCTAAAACGGAGATCGTATGCAAAAGTTACGACCTCGGGAAGCTGATGTACTAGCTTACCCAAACAGGACCCACATGACTTTTGGCGCTTCATCTCCTAGGGTTAGGTTTTTGGATGTCTAGGGTTTTTGGAATTATTTCTTATTGTAAAAATGCCTTCAGAGCCTCATTGTACCCTTCTTCTTGCGAATGTGTGTTGTTGTCACATCTCTTCTCAGAGATAAGCCGCCACCATTCCAGCAAGCTTGTTTTCGCTGCATTTTACAGTTTCATCTTATTTCGTTATTGAATAGAAAACCAGTTTTACTATATCTCTGTTATTTTGTGTTAAGCACTTGTTAATAATCTGTATTCATTTCATTCTTCTCATAAAATCTGGATCAGTGGTATCAGAGAGGTCTTCTCCTTGTCGTCTTAATGCATGTCCCCAACGAGGTCAGAGTACAAAGAGTTGGGTCTCGAGCTTGTTTCTCTTGAGGACAAAATCTCTTGCACGCCCAAGCGACCTCCCATGGTAGGAGAAAATAAAGATGATGGGATAGGAGATCCTTTCAAACTGTTGATTGAGGAATCCCTCATGCAACAGAGGAACGAGATGATGGATAGTTTCGCTCAAATCCTTCAGCGACTACCAACAGGCAACGCATATTCTTCGAACGGAGGCGCCGCCCCCTTAAAGGTACAAATAAACTTTGATATTCCTATATTTGAAGGTCAGATAGACACAGAGGTTGTAGACAAGTGGTTGAATCTACTAGAAGGGTATTTTTCTATTCATAAATTTTTGGATAGAGAAAAGATTACTTTTGCACTCCTCAAAGCCATTCCCCATGTCAAAGATTGGTGGGAAACTTTTTGTGAGAAAAAGGAAACAGAGGAAACCTCATTATTTTCAGTCACGACCACCTGGGAATCCTTTAGGGATGCTATTAGAGAACAATACTACCCTGTCGGAAGTTATGACGACCTGTATACCAAATGGACCACACTGCGGCAAGAAAGAGACCAAGCAGTGCCAGATTTCACAAATATCTTCCATACCTTGTGCACCAAGTTGGGTATCAAAGATTCGGAGAGACATCTGGTGCTCAAGTATCATAGTGCTCTGCATAGATACATCCATACCGAAATGGAATTTTTGGACATCTCATCCTTGGGCACGGCCTACCGATATGTCGTCAAAATCGAGCAGAAGCTCAAACAAAAGATGTGGCAATTTGGGCCTGGGAACCCCTCACAACAAAATCTAGGAAAGGGCGGCCCCAACCCACCGAACAAAGGACAGAGAAAATATGGGCAGTATCAAGACAACCAGTACAAGACGCAAGCAAAGAAAGACACCGGAAAGACAAAGAAAGATACCGAGAAGTGGTGCGACTTCCATAAGAGCCCTTGGCATAACACTGCTGACTGTCGCTCAAAGCAGTCGCTGGTGGCTGAAGTGAAAGCCTATGAATCAGATGCAGATTCTGACTCCAAGACAGAACCAAAAAGGGGAATATGGATGATTGACACGGAACCCAGTGCCACCGTTGCTACCACCAAGCTCCAGCCTGGTGAACCAGACGAGCCAGAAGAAGGAGAGTGCCTCTTCCATTCATAGATGTGGGTAAAAGGCACCCCACTACACTTCATCGTTGATAGCGGTAGCCAGAAGAACCTCATCTCAGCAGAGGTCGTCAAGTGGCTCGCCCTGTCAACAATGTCGCACCCACAACCCTACACCATTGGATGGCTCCGCCAAGGAAGCGATCTTTGTGTCAGCCAACAGTGTCGACTATCGTACGACATCAAGCCCTTCAAAGATGAGGTATTATGTGATGTTGCTCCTCTCGAAGTTTGTGATGTTATTTTGGGCCAACCTTATTTATGGAAACGTCATGCTATATATGATTCTAGGCCTCATAGTGTTATTATTACTTTGAACAGAAAATTGTACAAGATACCCGAGGCAGTCCCACCTAGTGCTATTTCCTTGATCTTTGCTAAGCAATGCAGGAAGGTCATCTCGCAAATGGGGAATTTTGTCTTCTTCGTGATTCGCTCTCAGAACAAGCGAAATATCATAGCCACATCCAAGGTCTCTGCGGCCAATCTCTCCACACAATAGAAGCAAGTAGATAAGGTCATGGAAGAATACTCAGATATCTTCTCCTCACCTACAGGGGTACCTCTGCACTGCCAGGTCAAGCACCCCATCGATCTGACCCCCGGTGCACCGCTTCCCAATGGGCCAGTCTATCATCGCTCTTTGTTAGAGAATGAGGAGATCAAGCAACAGATCCAAGAACTGCTCCACAAGGGGCACATCCGCTCCATCTCATCACCTTGCGGGAGCCCAATTGTGTTGGTACAGAAGAAAGATGGAACCTGGTGACTCTGTATTGATTACCAAGCTCTAAATAAAATCACTGTCAGAAACCGGTACCCGATTCCCTGAATTGATGACCTCCTTGATCAACTCACAGGGGCCAAATACTTTAGTAAGATTGATCTGAAGTATGGCTACCACCAGGTCCCGATAGAACAGACAAATGTATGGAAGACCGCCTTCAAGTCAAAGGAAGGACTTTTTGAATGGTTGGTCATGCCCTTTGGTTTGACAAATGCTCCAGCCACTTTCATGAGGATGATGGACGATATCCTGCGACCATTCACCAATACTTTTGTAGTGGTGTATCTGGATGACATTCTAATTTATAGCAAGACTTGGGCCGAACACTTGCAGCATATTCAGCAGGTTTTGCACACCCTGCGGCAACACAAGCTATATGCTAACCTGGAAAAATGCTCCTTTGGCATGGACAGGGTCCATTACCTGGGCTACATCATTGATCAGCATGGCATACATGTGGATCCAGCCAAGATCCAAGTCATCCGTGACTGGCCAGCCCCAACAAGACCCACTGAGCTTTGGAGCTTCTTGGGACTTGCTAATTTCTACCGCAGGTTTGTGTTGGGTTTCTCCCATATTGCATGGGCCCTCAGCCAAATAAACAGGGGTGGTGGTAAGGAAAAATTTGCATGGGGCTGGTCCCAACAACAAGCGTTCGATGATTTGAAGCAGTGCTTGTGCTCAGCCCCGGTACTTTCACTACCAGACCTGCAACATCCCTTTGAGATCGAGACAGATGCTTCAGACTATGTTGTGGGTGTCGTTCTCACTCAGCACGGCCATCCCGTGGCCTATCATAGTGAGACACTATCCAATACTGTCCGTAAGTACCCTACTTACAACAAAGAAATGTACTCCATTCTGCAAGCATGCCGCCAGTGGAGACATTACATTCTTGGGAAGGAGACAGTCATCCACATTGATCATAAGCCACTGCAATTCAAGCAGACACAAGGAAAACTGTAGAATGACCGCCATCAAAAGTGGTCCACATACTTGTAGAAATTCCACCTCAACATCAAGTATATAATAGGAAGCACCAATCACATCATTGATTTCCTCAGCAAACCGCCAGTCATAGCACTCACCACGGTGCTAGACTCTTGTGGCCATGAGACATCTAGATGGCCCCAACTCTATGAGACAGACCCTGACTTCGCCACCACCTACCAAATTTTGGGTGCAAATGCAGTTGTCGATAATTTCCATATTTAGGATGGGTTTTCATGTCATCTGGGCCATATCTGTGTTCCATCAAGTTAGCAAGCGAAGCTAATCTGGGAATCCCACTACAATCAGGCGACAGGACACTTTGGCATTGAAAAGACAGTGGTGATGCTACAAAAACATTTCTACTGGTTGAAACTTCGATAGGAGGTTAGCAAGTATATCAGGTCCTGTACTATCTACGCTATTACCAAACTGACAACTAAGAAACAAGGCATGTACACCCGTCTTCCTACTCCTGACAGGCCATGGGAATCCACCTCAATGGACTACATGTTGAGCCTCCCATCCACCAAGCGGGGAAATGACTGTGTTTTTGTGGTTGTTGATCATTTTTATAAGATGGTGATTTGGTTGCCTGCAAGAAGAGCATCACAGTAGAGGCCACTGCCAAGCTCTTCTTTGAACGAGTTTGGGTACATTTTGGAATCCCACAAACCATTGTATCAGATCGGGATAGTCGATTTTTTAGCACATTTTGGTCGAGCCTCTAGTCACTGCTGGACACCAAGCTCACCAAATCCACGGCCTTCCACCCCCAGACAAATGGCCAAACCGAGGTTGTAAATCGAATGATTGTGCATATCCTTCACATGTATAATTCAAAGAACCCTCACACATGGGATGAGAGCCTTCCCTATGTCTAGAA
>ML832746.1:26522-36990 GCA_009831015.1 Picea engelmannii
TGTTGTGGGTGTAGCATGAAGCTCAGAAAGTACCGTGGATTTACGCTTTGATTTTTTACTTAAATACAAACAGCCTTTGTATCAAAGTTCCTCATGGTGTCAAGAGTACCCTGGGGAAGCTGGAGCATTGGACTGCAATAGCTAGATCAACTGTGAACTTTTGGGATCTTGTAGCCATTCCTGGCGAATGGCTTGGAGCCAATCTAGTACAATGAATGAAAGAGAAAAAAGGGATCATTCATCTTCATATTTTTGGGAAAGTGCATCCACAACCACATTGTCTTTGCCTTTCTTATAAATGATCTCATAATCAAATCGAAAGAGTTTAGTCACCCATTTTTGTTGTTCTAGAGAGGAAATGTGTTGTTCTAGAAAATACTTGAGGCTTTGATGGTCTGTCTTAATTTGGAACCATTTCCCCAATAGATAAGGATGCCACAGATTCATGGCATGCAGAATAGCCAACATTTCCTTTTCATAGATGGATTTGCCTATATTTCTTTAAGATAGTTGCTTGTTGGTAAAGGCCAAAGGTCGACCCTCTTGCATAAGGGAAACACCAATTCCTTTCCCTAAGGCATCACATTCCAACACAAAGGTCTTTGTGAAATTAGGAAGGGCGAGGACTGGAGTGGTGCACATGGCCATATTCAAGGTTTTAAAAGTTTGAGGAGTGGCTCGAGTCCAAGTGAAAGAGTTCTTTTTTAGGAGAGCAGTGAGAGGTGCTGCAATCTTCCCATAATTCTTAACAAACTTGCAAAAATACCCTGTTAAGCCTAGAAATCCACGCAAGCTCTTAAGAGTCTTTGGGTGAGGCCAGTATTTCATAGCTTCAATCTTTTTAGGATCCACCCTGACACTATCTTTGCCAACCAGATGACCCAAGTATTCTACTTCTAAGGCGCCAAAAGCACATTTAGACTGTTTCAGGAAAAGTTGGTGTTGAGAGAGTAGATGGAGAACTCGATCCACATGAGCAAGATGGCCTGTCCAGGTTTTGCTATAGATGAAGATATCATCAAATAAAACTAAGACAAAATGGTAGAGAAAAGGACGGAAGACATGATTCATGGGGCTTTGGAAGGTGGAGGGGCCATTACACAAGCCAAAGTGAATGACCAAAAACTCATAGTGGCCCTCATGAGTTCTAAAGGAAGTCTTGGGAATATCTGCCTCTTTCATACGTATCTGGTGGTAGCCCAAACAAAGATCCATTTTAGTGAAGAATTGGGCGCCACTTAATTAATCCAGGAGGTCATCAATGACAAGAATGGGGAATTTGTCTTTGATGGTAAGTTTGTTGAGGGCACAGAAGTCAGGACACATTCGCCAAGAACCTTATTTCTTCAGGACCATGACCACAGGAGACGAATAGGGGCTCGTACTAGGGAGGATAATGTCTGCATTAAGGAGTTCCTCGACCATTTTCTCAATTTCATTTTTTTGGGAAAAGGGGTGACGATACGGACGGATATTGTGGGGAAGGCTTCCTAGTACAAGGGGAATGGAATGATCATGAACACCACGGGAAGGAGGGAGGCCTTGGGGAGTGGAAAATACCAATTGATGTTTAGAAAGGATGGCTTGGAGGTCTTGCATTACTGAGGGTGTATATGTTACTTGTATGGCATGGAGTTGAGCGATAACACCACAATGACCCTTTTTTAGCAACTTTTCCATGCAACGAGAACTAATGATCTCAGGTGAACCGGCGGTGATGCCTTGGAACTTATATTGGTGGCCCTCTTGGTCGAATTGCATGGTTAAGTATTTAAAATCCATGAGAATGGGACCCAAAGTCCTTAGCCAGTCTATACCCAGCACAATGTCACAACCTCCCATGTCGATAGCAAACATATGGGATTTCAGGTGGTAGTCACCAATTTGGAGATGCACATTTTCACAACGCCCTCCACATTTCATGGAACCACCATTGGCAATCATGATTTGGAAATTATTAATGGCATGGATGTAGCAATGATTTTCTCGGGCAATGTAGCGATGAATAAAATTATGGGTGTTGCCACTATCAACCAGAATGATGACCTTCCGATGCTTGATGTAACCGATTAGCTTGAGGGTTTGGGGAGCGGAGAAGCCAGTGAGAGCATTGAGGGAAATTATGGGTTCTACTTCGGGAGGGTCTGAGGGAGGGGTTATGTCAGTGGATTTAGGTGATTCAAACATAGAGGGAGTTTCTTCATCTTCTTCCGAAATCTCTTCGAAGATGGCCATCAAAAGATTTTGTTCTTTACACTAGTGGCCCGGGAAATATTTGTCATCATAGTTATAACAAAGGCCTTTGAGTTGGCGTTCATCCATTTCAGCCCGGGTCAATTTTTGGATCTTTAGTGGAGCAGAGGGAGTAGTGGGATGTACTGGTTTAGGGCGAGGGATGAAGGAGGGTTTGCAGTTTTGAGAAGATACAACCTGTTGTGCTTCTTTATCTCTTTTGGTAGCCTCCACCCAACTCTCAGGCCAAGACATGAGGACATGGGCCCGAATTTCATCCTTGAGGCTGCTGATAAAACACTCTTGGAAAAAGGCATCAGACATACCCTTTGTTCTAAAAGCCAGGTGCTCAAAGGCAGCTATAAAGTCTTCCACTATTCCTAATTGTTTCAACTTTGTCAAACGGCCCAAATGGTTGGTGTCAGTGTCAAAGCATTCATAAATCTCTACCACAAATTGTGTCCAAGAAATATACCCTTGACGAGAATTTTTTCTCCATTGCCACTATTGCCAACGTTCTTGATCTAGATGGAGAACACCATACCGAAGTTTGGCCAAGTCATCTATAATGTTGTATAAAGAGAAGTAATGTTCCATTTGGGTTACCCAACCAGTGGGGTCCGAGCCATCAAATTTGGTCACATCCGCCCATGGAAGGCGTAGGTCACGTTGAAAGTGATGGTTCTGCAAGGTATGGGAATGAGAGGAATGGTCACCTTCAGTATGTGGGGGTGAGGAAGAGGAAGGGTTATCTATATAGATATGCAATTTGGTGTAGAGTGTCAAAAAGACTGATTCAAGCTGGGTGGTGAGGTCTTGTTTGATTTCGCCCATTGAGGACTGCATGGTTGTATTGATGGTGGCAACATTGGCACTGAGTTGTTTCACTTCTTGTTGGGTCTCAATGAGATCAGATTGAAATGTGTTGAAGCGAGCTTCCAAGACTTGGCTATGAGTATGGGCCATGAAAATGGGGGAACTGAAAAGGGGCGGGCAAGGTAAAAAAAAAATGTCCGAAAAAATGATATGGATGAATGTGATAAGGGCAAAGAGATGAATTCAATGGAATAGGTCTGAAATAATGGTCAAAAAAATTCCAGACTTTTTTTTTTTTTTGACACCTGCGGAGTTATACTCCGGTCTGAAGAATACTGCAGAGAGGAAATGCCCAAATGCTTAACCAGAAAGAAATGTGTATTTACTCGGCAACCCGAACACAGTTGCACGGCAAGGGTTAGGTATTCAAGGTTTTAACAGACAAGGATTTTCCCTGTGCTATAGCTCTCTGATATACGTGTTAGGTCCAACAGTAGTATTCGGCCCAACATCTCAGGGAACTAACTAAAGAGGATATACCATACCCTTATCTGTACTACCCAACTACCTAGGTACTAGAGAGTATCTTCCCAAGTGTTGTTCTCGGTAACACTATAGCAGTCAAGCGGCCGATCAGTTTATCTAAATAGGGCTTCAAGTAATCTAGGCCAATCCGTACACAGGTGTTGTCTGATGCACTACCACTTGAAGGGGTACCAACAAGGGTTACAAGGGTGGCCAACAGATGTGCACTTAAGTACCACTTGTATTTCGTACATGTATGAATCCCTCAACTGCGGGTTTATGTGTGTAACGACAGATCTCTATGGCTTAAAGATGTCAGAATATGTCTCTACCCTGGAAAAAAAAAATTAACCCACACTTTCTGCCGAGGAAAGTGCTCTGATACCACTTGTAATATACCAGATATAAAATGTATGCAGAACAGAAATAAAATGCTAGTAATGGAAAAATAACAACAATATAACTAGAACATTCACCACAATAACACTCAAATGATATAACAATAACAACAGAAATAACACTTTGAATGTGAAATCAATGTTCACAGGCCTCTTCTAGAGGGCAACCTCCAGTTGAGCAGAGCTCTGTTACAATAATATCCAAGCTAGGTTTCTCATACCCTCGACTCTTATTTATACTAAAAAGAAGCATCTAGAGGAAGATCCTTCTAGAAGCAGAAGCTTCTATTAGGTCTTCTTACATCCACCTTATTCTATTTTATTGAAAGGCCTTATTAATATTGACCTTTATTACATCTGAATATATTGTTCTACCTATGTGCGGGTTAGGACCCTAACAAATACTACCCCTTTAATCCATCAGATTCAAAGGTTCCTCAATTCGAGTCTCGGTATTCGTTATATGCCCAGTTGCAAGTCGCATCCCAAACCATTTCGAGGAATCTTGTCCAATTCCTCCTCATGGCATAAAATCCTAACGTAGCAGCATTTTTGAATTCCATGAGATGATGCAAGATTGTTTAGGCATGGACTAGGTGACTACATTTTCCATCCGCTCTTGAGGCACAGTTTCTTAAATTGGCCCCCTTAATCCAAATGTTGGATTGCTTCAAATTGGGCAAAACACTAGTTCTCGAAATCAATGAGTAAAGCAACTTTCGAGGCATGGAACTTGGGAGTGAGGGGTGCTCTAGCTGAAACCCTAACCCAGTAATCCATCGGAGTCGACGGTTCTTCAATCCGACTCTCGATTTTTGTTTTATGACTAGTTGCAAGTGGCATCTCAAACCATTTCGAGGACTCTTGGCCAATTCCTCCTCAGGGCGTAAAAGCCTAACAACGAAACATTTTTTAGTTCCATGATATGTTGTATGCTTTTTTAGGCATGGACTAGGTGACCACATTTTCCATCCACTCTCGAGGCATGGTTTCCTAAATTAGACCCCTAAATCCAAATGTTACATTGCTTCTTATTGAGCAAAGCACTAATTCTCGAAATCGATGAAAACACAACTTCTGAGGGATTGGAACCGAGAGTGAGGGGTGCTCTAGCTGAAATCCTATCCCAAGAATCCAGCGAAGATGACGGTTCCTCAATCTGAGTCTGGGTTTTCTTGATATGCCCAGTTGCAAGTCACATCCCAAACCATTTTGGGGACTCTTGGCCAATTCCCCCTCAGGGCATAAAAGACTAACGGAGCAACATTTTTGAGTTTCATGAGATGCTGTAAGATTTTTTAGGCATGTACTAGGTGACCACATTATCCATCCTCTCTCAAGGGATGATTTCAAAAATTGGACCCCTTAATCCAAATGTCGCATTGCTTCAAACTGAGCAAAACACTAGTTCTTGAAATCAATGAGTAAGTCAACTTTTGAGGGATGGAACCCAAGAGTGAGAGGTTCTCTAGTTGAAATCCTATCCTAGTAATCCATCAAAATCAACAGTTCCTCGATCCGAGTCTCGGTTTTCATTTTATGCCCAGTTTCATGTCGCAACCCAAACCATTTCAGGGACTCTTGGCCAATTCCTCTTGAGGGCATAATACCCTAACGGAGTAGCATTTTTGAGTTTCATGAGATGTTGCAAACTTGTTTAGGAATGGACTATGTGACCACATTTTCCATATATTCCTGAGGCATGGTTTCATAAATTGGATCCTTTAATGCAAATGTTGCATTGCTTCAAACTAAGCAGAAAACTAGTTCTCAAAATCATTTAGTAAAGCAATTTCTAAGGCATGGCACCTATAAGTGAGGGGTGCTCTAGATGAAATTCTATCCCATTAATCCATTGGAGTCAATGGTTCCTTAATCCATGTCTTGGTTTTCATTATATGCCCAGTGGCAAGTCGCATCCTAAACCATTTCTGTGACTCTTGGCCAATTTCTCCTTAGGGCATAAAAACCTAATGGAGCAGCATTTTTGAGTTTCGTGAGATGTTGAAAACTTGTTTAGGCGTGGAATAAGTGACTACATTTTCCATCCACCCCGAAGGCACCATTTCATAAATTTGACCCATTAATCCAAATACTGGATTGCTTCAAACTAAGCAAAACACTAGTTCTTGAAATAAATGAGTAAAGCAACTTCTGAGGCATGGCACCTGGGAGTGAGGAGTGATCTAGCTGAAATTCTATCCAAATAATCCAATGAAGACAATGTTTCCTCAATTAGAGTCTCATTTTTCGTGATATGCCCAGTTGCAAGTCGCATTCCAAACCATTTCGAGGATTCTTGGTCAATTCCCCCTCAGGGCATAAAAGACTAGCAGAGCAACATTTTTTAGTTCCGTGAGATGTTGTAAGCTTGTTTAGGCATGGAATATGTGACCACATTATCCATCTTCTCCCGAGGGACGATTTCATAAATTGGACCCCTTAATCCAAATGTTGCACTGCTTCAAACTGAGCAAAACACTAGTTCTCGTAATCAATGAGTAAAGAAACTTCCGAGGGATGGCACCCAGGAGTGAGGAGTGAGTGGTGGTCTAGCTGAAATACTATCCTAGTAATCCATTGGAGTTGATGTTTCCTCAATCTGAGTCTCGGTTTTCGTTTTATGCCCAATTGGAAGTCGCATCCCAAACCATTTCTTGGACTCTTGGCAATTTCCTCGTCATGGCATAAAAACCTAACATGACAACATTTTTGAGTTCTGTGAGATGTTTCAAGCTTGTTTAGGCATGAAATAGGTGACTACATTTTCCATCCTCTCCTGAGGCACGGTTTCATAAATTGGACCCTTTAATCCAAATGTTGGATAGCTTCAAACTGAGCAAAACACTAGTTCTCAAAATCAATGAGTAAAGCAACTTTTGAGGCATGGCACTCGAGAGTGAGGGGTGCTCTAGCTGAAATCATATCCAAGAAATCCAACGGAGACGATGTTTCCTCAATCTGAGTCTTATTTTTTTTGATATGCCCAGTTGGAAGTTGCATCCCAAACCATTTCAAGGACTCTTGAACAATTCCCCCTCAGGGCATAAAAGACTAACGGAGAAACATTTTTGAGTTCCGTGAGAAATTTTGAAACCTTGTTTAGGAATGGACTAGGTGACCACATTGTCCATCCACTCTTGAGGGAATATTTCATAAATTGGATCCCTTAATCCAAATGTTGCATTGCTTCAAACTAAACGAAACACTAGTTCTCGAAATCAATGAGTAAAGCAACTTCTGAGGCATGGCACCCAAGAGTGAGGGGTTCCCTGGATGAAATATTATCCTATTAATCGATCAGATTCGATGGTTCCTCAATCCGAGTATCGGTTTTCGGGATATTCCTAGTTGCACGTTGCATCCCAAACCATTTCAGGGACTCTTGGCTAATTCCCCCTCAGGGCATAAAAGTATAACAGAGCAACATTTTTTAGTTCCCTGAGATGATGCAAGATTTTTTAGGCATGGAATAGGTGACTACATTTTCCATCCACTCCCGATGCATGGTTTCATAAATTGGACCCCTTAATCCAAATGCTAGATTGCTTCAAACTGAGCAAAACACTAGTTCTCGAAATCAAAGAGTAAAGCAACTTCCGAGGCATGGCACCTGGGAGTGAGGGGTGCTCTAGCTGAAATCCTATTATAGGAATCCAACGGAGATGACGGTTCCTCAATCCAAGTCTCCATTTTCATGATATTCCTAGTTGCAAGTCACATCCCAAACCATTTTGGGGACTCTTGGCCAATTCGCCCTCAGGGCATAAAAGACTAACGGAGCAACATTTTTTAGTTCTGTGAGATGCTGCAAGATTTTTTAGGTGTGGACTAGGTGACTACATTGTCCATCCACTCCCGAGGCATGGTTATGTTTTTATGCCCTGAGGAGGAATTGAAGAAGAGTCCCTGAAATGGTTTGGGATGCGACCTGCAACTGGGCATGAAATGAAAACCGAGACTCGGATTGAGGAACCATTGACTTCGATGGATTACTGGGATAGTATTTCACCTAGACCAACCCTCACTCCCAGGTGCCATGCCTCGGAAGTTGCTTTACTCTTTGATTTTGAGAACTAGTGTTTTACTCAGTTTGAAGCAATCCAGCATTTGGGTTAAGGTGTCCAATTTATGAAAACATGCCTCAGGAGTGGATGGACAATGTAGTCACCTATTCCACACCTAAAAAAGCTTGCAACATCTCATGGAACTCAAAAATGCTGCTCCGTTAGGTTTTTATGCTCTGAGGAGGAATTGGCCAAGAGTCCCATAAATGGTTTGGGATGTGACTTGCAACTAGGCATAAAACAAAAATAGAACTCCTATCCTAGTAATCCATGGGAGTCGACGGTTCCTCAATCTGAGTCTCGATTTTCATTTTATGCCTGGTTGCAAGTCACATCCCAAACCATTTAAGGGACTCTTAGCCAATTACTCCCCAGGGCATAAAAACCTAATGGAGCAACATTTTTGAGTTTCGTGAGATGTTGCAAGATTTTTTAGGCATGGACTAGGTGACTACATTGTCCATCTTCTCCCGAGGTACGGTTTCATAAATTTAATCCCTTAATCCAAATGTTGGATTGCTTCAAATTGAGCAAAACACTAGTTCTCGAAATCAATGAGTATAGCAAATTCCGAGGCATGGAACCCAGGAGTTATGGGTGGTCTAGGTGAAATACTATCTCAGTAATCCATCGAATTCGACGGTTCATCAATCCGAGTCTCGGTTTTCGTTTTATGCCTAGTTGCAAGTGGCATCCCAAACCATTTCGGGTACTCTTGGCAAATTCCTCCTCAGGGCATAAAAACATAACAGAGCAACATTTTTGAGTTCCATGAGATGTTGCATGCTTGTTTGTGCATGGAAGAGGTGACCACATTTTCCATCCACTTCTGAGGCATGATTTCCTAAATTGGACAGCAAAATCCAAATGTTCCATTGCTTCTTACTGAGAAAAACACTAGTTCTCAAAATCAATGAGTATAGCAACTTCCAAGGCATGGCACCTGAGAGTGATAGGTGCTCTAACTGAAATCATATTCCAGGAATCCAATGGAGATGAGTTTTCCTCAATCTCAGTCTCAGTTTTCATGATATTCCCAGTTGCTAGTTGCATCACAAACCATTTCAGGGACTCTTAGTCAATTCCCCCTCAGGACATAAAAGACTAATGGAGAAACATTTTTGAGTTTTGTGAGATGTTGCAAGCTTGTTTAGGCATGGACTTTAAAGACTTTAAAATACTTTAAATATATCTCGAAGGTGAGCCTTCCAGATAATCAGAACTCGATATCAAAGATGCAAAAAGAATATGATGAAGTTATTGCTGATAAAAACCAAGAAATATCTCGCTTAAAAAATCATAGTGAAAAGCCACTTACTCAGATTTAGAAGTCAAGGGATACAAAACAACGTGTCGAGGAGTTGGAGCAAGATAATCAAGATCTCGGGAAGAAATTATCAAGAAAGGATGAAGAAGCTTCTCGTTTGAAGAACTTTTATCAAAATTTGCTCTAACAAATTAAAAAGATGAAAGATGAAAAGCCAGAGAATCGAAATATTATAAAATAAAATTGGCAAATCAGAATATGAAGAAGAACTTTCACGCCTAAGGGTTCATAATCAAAATTTACTAAAACAAATTAAAAAGTTGAAGCATGATAAGAAGACTTTACAAGAAAATCTAGATTGCAAAACATCATTAGTCGATAAGGAAACGATGACAGACCGAATCGACCTTACAACTCAAAAGGAGGCAAATCCAACTGATGTAAAGAAGTTTTCAAATGTTGAGGTACAAACAAGCTAGAGATATCAAGAAGACTCAATTCCAAAAGTTAATCAAGAAAAAGATGCAAGTATAAGAAGTAAAGATCAAGTTGCAAGGATGCCTTATCGACATCCTAATCACACAAGTTGATACTTCAGTCAATCAATGTATCAACAGAAACAAATAACCACTATGTCAAAGAATATTACTTCCACTACAAGTCAGGGTCAAAATAGAAGCGATCATGGGAGTTGAAATGTATCAATTTCTTTCCAAGAACCCTATATAAACCCAAATCTGCAGAAGATCGAATTAGGATGGGCAAACTCCTTTACAATTCAACAGTTCTGCTCAGTGCTTAGAAGATCCTATCGTCTCAGGTCCTCAATGATTACTAACTCAATAATGAAGAAGCATGAGACAATAAATACAAGTTAGAGAAAGAGATAAGTCTTTCATAAAGTATGCTTTGAGGACAAATCCTTTTTAAGGAGAAGGTAATGTTATGAACATAAATATACATATAAAATAGATATTCATAACATAATAATTAATTAATAAATAATTATTATTAATAATGAAAGGACATGACTATTGGTTTAGGGCACCCCTGTGTGGGTATATAAACAAACCCTTATTCTCAATTGTATCATTATTCCTACATGGATTATTATGTTATATTCCAAGTATTTTGGATAATTCTTGTGTGAGAGAACTTTGTTC
>ML832747.1:27018-37591 GCA_009831015.1 Picea engelmannii
CAACATTGGATATATAGTCGGTTGATATGAGAAACTGTGCGAGAGACTAAAGGCCAAATCAAATATGTCTAGCGTAGTCAACTTTGTCAAGCTTCATCCTAAGGGCAATAGCAGGGCCCGTCGCATCCTATCGGAAGTGGTCCGATCCAAATGTGGTCAATTTGAATGATATCGAAAAGGTCTTTTTTATTTTGATTTTGTGATCCAAATGAAAAAATTATAAAAACAACAAAAACAAAAGATAGAACATTTAGACTATGCTTTTAAAGAAGAAAAGTGATTTGGATATCCATGTGTTCTATTATTGTCAGTTTCAATGAAAAAATCATAAACAAAAAAAACAAAAACCAAAGATAAAACATTTAGACTATGCTTTTAGAGAAGAGAAGTGATTTGGGTATCCATGTGTTCTATTATTGTCAGTTTCAACATGGTGTACAAAAGGAAAAGGCTTCTAAAAACAACACGTTGGATTTTGTTTCTTGAGATCTATCCACATCATGTTGGATTTTTTGTGGTGTAACCATTAGTGCTTAGTGGTTGAAAATTTTAATAACCCCATTTTTTTGCATTATCGTTGATATGAATCAGAGTCTCCATTGTTGTATCTTTCACGTGTTTCTCTCAAAATTTTGTTGGAAATAGTAATTACAAGCCGGTGAGCTTTATGTTTCAAGTTTACTCAAATTCAATTTTGTGAGTCGACAAATAGGGGAGTTATTTAATGAATTCGACTTTATCTTTCTTGAATCGAGTTAAGTAAATAAAGGTCAGTCGAATTTATTGTTGTATTAATTGTTCGCTTCTGCAAGAAGTTTTTGGTGTCAGTCTATATATGTATAAGTTTGTATGAAGTTGAGATGCATGAGAAGAAACAACAACAATTGAAGGTAGTTGAAGAAGTCTGAGAGCACAAGCTTTGTATGTGTGGTTGTAAGTTGCATAAATAGTTTGCAAAAGTTATTGAAGTCGAAGCTCGACACAATATTGTATTTTGTATTAGCTCATAACACCTGAGTTCATAATATATTTCAAATATTGTGTTGTTGATATATTCATGAGTATTTATGAGTTTATATGCTAAGTATAGCACTTTGTTTTTTATGTGTCAAGAAATAATTTCATTAAGTGTTTTATCACAATGTGCAATAAGTCATTGAAAATTTCAATAACCCCATATTTTGCATTATCGTTGATATGAATCAGAGTCTCCATTGCTGTATCTTTCACGTGTTTCTCTCAAAATTTTGTTGGAAATAGTAATTACAGGTCGGTGAGCTTTACGTCTCAAGTTTACTCAAATTCAATTTTGTGAGTCAGCAAATAGGGGAGTTATTTAATGAATTCGACTTTATCTTTCTTGAATCGAGTTAAGTAGATAAAAGTCAGTCGAATTTATTGTTGTATTAATTGTTCGCTTCTAAAAGAAGTTTTTGGTCTCGGTCTATATATGTATAAGTTTGTATGAAGTTGAGATGCAGGAGGAGAAACAACAACAATTGAAGGTAGTTGAAGAAGTCTGAGAGCACAAGCTCTGTATGTGTGGTTGTAAGTTGCAGAAATAGTTTGCAGAAGTCATTGAAGCCGAAGCTCGACACAATATTGTATTTTGTATTAGCTCGTAACAACTGAGTTCATAATATATTTCAAATATTTTGTTGTTGATATATTCATGAGTATTTGTGACTTTATATGCTAAGTATAACACTTTGTTTTTTATGTGTCAAGAAATAATTTCATTAAGTGTTTTATCACAATGTGCAATAAGTCGTGCAGTCTTTGCACTATCTGGTAAATTCTGAGAGTTCAATCACAAAGTTTCAAGAGAAACAACTATGTCGTAAGGAGGGAACATGGCTTCTACTTCAAATTTACAACCTCTCACTTTTAGAGGAACAAATTATGAGTTATGGTCCTTGACCATGAAGTCATTATTTCGGGGTCAAGATGTATGGGAGATAGTCGAGAATGGCTATGTAGAAATAGAAGATTAGGAAGTGTATAATGCCCTCACACAAGCTGATATGCAAGCCTTGAAAGATTAAAGGAAGAAAGATGGAAAGGCGATGGTTTACATACATCAAGCCATGTAGGAAAGCATACTCCCAAGACTTGCATCAACAAAGCAAGCCAAGGAGGCATGGGACATATTGCAAACCCCTTCCTTCTAAATTTGATACCCTTGTTGTGACTCTAGAAGAGAGCAAAGACCTGAGTCATTTTAGTCTAGATGAACTCCAATCTTCCCTCATTAATCATGAATACAGATTAAATAGGTGAAATATGTCATCAAGGAATGCATTTTCCGTGCAGTCATCTATAAGTCATGGAAGATGAAGGAGAGAGCTAAATTTTCGAGAAGAGGAAGAAGTTCTATCTGAGGTGGATGAAACAATAGTCTTGGAAACATTGGTGGAAGAGGTCAAAACCCAAATACCAGTCATCCAAGTAGTTAGAGAATTGACAAATCAAAGATTCAGTGCCATTACTATAAAAATTATGGACATTATGCATATGAATGGAGGAAGAGACAATATAATCAGAACAAGAAAGGACAAGATCAGTGAAATACTGTAAATAGTCCCTCTAGTCCTATATTTATGGTGTGTGATGAAGAAATCCCTATAGTTTCACTAGTTGAATGCAATGTTGCTCAAGAAAGTCCCTGTGATATATGGTATCTATATTCAGGCTACAGTAATCACATGACATGAAACATGGAATTGTTTCCTAGTTTGGATAATTCATTCCAAAATAAAGTTACACTTGGAACATATATCCAAGTCATTGTCTTAGGAAAATGCAATATTAACATTTTAAACAAACAAGGAGAACAAAAAATTGAGCCTGATGTATATTATGTTTCTGTTCTGAAGCATAATTTGATGAGCATAGGACATTTGTTACAGAAAGGGTACATGATTTACATGGAATACAATCAATGTGTGATTATGGAAAGATATCTAAGAAATCAACTTCTTGCAAGAGTCGAGATGACAAGAAATAGAATGTTCCCATTGACAATGAAGCCAACTGAGAACAAAGATACAGTGCTAGTTGTTGGTAAAACAAAATATACGCAGTTAGACACTGCATTTATAGAGAAGAAAGTGCTTGCATTTATGAAGGAGGAAAAGGTAGTGCATACAATACTAAGAAAGAAGAAGATAGTAGCGCAGAAATTCTGGAAGCATTTCAATGTGAAGTATAGGATGATTCTTGGTTATGACATTTCATATTTGGACATTTAAAATTTGGAGGTCTGAAACTGCTACAAACAAAGGATATGGTAAAAGGTTTTCCATTGATTGAAAAACTATAAAGAATATGCGAAGGGTGCATTTTTGGAAAGAATAATAGAGAATCATTTCCAGTTGGCAAGTCATATAGAGAAAAAGATTCAATGGAAATAGTACATTCAAACATTTGTGGACCAATGCTGATGCAGGAGCATCATAAGCAACCAAACAAGAGTGAAGGCGGAAGACAGCTGGAAGACCACCAACGCACGTTTTGAAATATTTTTGAAACATTAATGAGACAATTTTGAAACATTAATGAGACAATTAAAGGGAAGCGTACTTGCATATTGTAAACAGATCTTGAGCGGTTGCTCTCATCTGTAAAACATTAAGGCATTTATGCATAGTAAATGGAAGTAGGTAGATTTAAATTCTAGATTAGAAAGTTTTAGGACCAGGAAGGAAAACCGACTATAGACACCCTCACCTTTGTATCATTGTAACATTAGAGATCACTGAGCATATAGCAGAAGAAGAGAGCTTTTGCAGAAAGTTGTAGAGAAGAACCCATGTACAGAAGTTTTGAATTAAGGAAAAGAGCTTTGATTCAGATTCATGGTGTACAGGGTGTCTACCTCTCCATTTTCCTCCTTGTAGATGTGAGCAAAACTTATACAGCTGAAAAAAAATGCTCAAATCCATCCACCAACCCATCAGTGATGATACTTTAAGAGTCCTCCTATTATTCAACCAATCTATCACAATTTTAGAATCTCCCAAAACTTGTAAATGCTAAATGTCCAACGAGGTAACCAAGATTAAACAATATTTACTTTCTCACACACAATTCTTATATTGACATATTATTTGTCTGGCACACATTTCTTACACTGACCGGTTATTTCTAGAATTTATGCATTTTTGCACACCTTTTCTTTATTGACCGACCATTACCAGTTATCAATTATAATAATACACAGAACAATGGATTAAATTCCTTGCAAGATACAGAATTTTTGGGTGATTATTTCCAAATCAAATATGCGAGGGTAGCAGAATGGATCAATCCCTTGCAAAATACATAGGATTTTGGATTATTAATGCCAAATCTAACGTTTGCACCTTTGACAAAACTGCAAATAGTCGAATAGTATAAGAAATGTGCGAGAAAGCAAACATTGGATAAATAGTCGGTTGATATGAGAAAAATGTGCGAGAGACTAAAAGTTTGAGAAATTGTCGATTGATATGAGAAAAGTAGTGCGCAAGAAAGTAAAAGTTTGAGAAATAGTGATATGAAAAAAGTGTACGAGAGAGTAAAAAATTGAGAAAATAGCCGCATAATATAAGACTGCCAGAAAGTAAAAATGTTTGATTAATATAAGAAAAGTCTGCGAGAAATTAAGACAATAATGGACTATTACTCGCAAAATACATAGAGTTTTGGGTAACTAACGCCAAATCAAATATGTCTAGTGTAGTCAACTTTGTCAAGCTTCATCCGAAGGGCAATAGCACGGCCCGTCGCATCCTGTCGGAAGTGGTCCGATCCAATTGTGGTCAATTTGAATGACATCGAAAAGGTATTTTCTTTTTTATTTTGTCGATCAATTTGATTGTTTGGACAAGGGGTTGGTTAAATTTTTTATTTTTTTGGTTTTTTTCCTTAAATTTCTTGATGTAAATTTAGATAAAATAATTATTTTTTGTTGTTTAAATTGTATTTTTTTAATGTATAAATGGATTAACTTGGACTACTTTGATAATAAAAAATCAATCACTCAAATATGCAGATCCAATCATTCTTTGCCAACTTTGAAGAAAAATCAAAATGAAAAAATCATAAACAAAAAAAAAAAGATAGAACGTTTAGACTATGCTTTTAGAGAAATGATTTGGGTATCCATGAGTTCTATTATTGCCAGTTTCAACTTGGTTTACAAAAGGAAAAGGCTTCTAAAAACAACACGTTGGATTTTGTTTCTTGAGATCTATCCACATCATGTTGGATTTTTTGTGATCCATCCACTGCTATATCTATTGTAAACAAGTTGTGGTGTGACCATTAGTGCTGAGTGGTTAAAATTTTTAATAACCCCATTTTTTGCATTAGTGTTGATATGAATCAGAGTCTCCATTGTTGTATATTTCACGTGTTCCTCTCAAAATTTTGTTGGAAATAGTAATTACAGGTCGGTAAGCTTTACGTCTCAAGTTTACTCAAATTCAATTTTGTGAGTTGGCAAATAGGGGATTTATTTAATGAATTCGACTTTATCTTTCTTGAATCGAGTTAAGTAGATAAAAGTCAATCGAATTTATTGTTGTATTAATTGTTCGCTTTTACAAGAATTTTTTGGTCTCAGTCTATATATGTATAAGTCTGTATGAAGTTGAGATGCATGAGAAGAAACAACAACAACTGAAGGTAGTTGAAGAAGTCTGAGAGCACAAGCTCTGTATGTGTGGTTGTAAGTTGTAGAAATAGTTTGCAGAAATCATTGACGCCGAAGCTCGACACAATATTGTAGTTTTCATTAGCTCGTAACACCTGAGTTCATAATATCTTTCAAATATTTTGTTGTTCATATATTCATGAGTATTTATGAGTTTATATGCTAAGTATAGCACTTTGTTTTTTATGTGTCAAGAAATAATTTAATTAAGTCTTTTATCACAATGTGCAATAAATCGTGCAGTCTTTGCACTATCTGGTAAGTTCCGAGAGTTCAATCACAAAGTGATCTAGGTGGATATCGGTGGCCACTCACCTTCTCCAACTGGCCCAAAACATGTTTTTGCCAATTTTGGTAATTTACTATTTTTAGCAGTTTTTAGCTTCTAGGGCCATTTTGAGGCTCTAAACAATGTTTTTTGAGAAAACGGGGAACAACATGGATCAATGGTATCAAAGCAGGCTGCTCTTGATCGTTTTCAGTGCATGTCCCCGACGAGCTCTGAGTATAGCAAGTTGGGTCTCGAGCTTGTCTCTCTTGAGGACAATTGCTCTCGCACACCCAAGAAACCCTCAATGGCAGAAGAAAAGAAAAATGCTGGAGCAAGCGATCCTATCAGTCTATTGCTTAAGCAAGATCTCACCCGAAAGAGGGACGAAATGATGGAGAATTTTTCCCACATCCTTCAACGCCTATCGATAGCATCAAGTGCATCTTCATCAAGCGACCACTTTGGAGGCACCTCACCTTTCAAGGTACAGGTTAATTTTGATATTCCCGTATTTGAAGATCAAATAGATGTAGATGCCCTAGATAAATGGTTAAATCTGCTAGAAGGTTATTTCTCTGTTCATAATTTTTCAGACAAAGAAAAGATCACCTTCGCACTCCTTAAGGCTTTCCCCCATGTCAAACATTGGTGGGAAACTTACTGGGAGCATAGTTCCATAGGGAGTCTGGAATATATGGGGCCGAGCCCACTTTGGATTTTTTTGTGGATGCGGTAAAGGAACAATATTACCCTGTTGGAAACTATGAGGACCAATACATGAGATGGAACACACTGCAACAAGAGAGGGGAAAAGCAGTTCTAGAGTTTACCAATACCTTCCATACCTTGCGCACCAAGCTAGGTATCAAAGACTTTGAACGACATTTGGTTCTGAAATACCGTGGGGCTCTACATAGATACATCCAAATTGAAATGGATTTTCCGGACATCTCATCACTCTGTGTTGCTTATCAATATGCTATTAAAATCGAGCAGAAATTTAAGCACCAAAACGAGTGAGATTTTGGGTCTGCAAATCCGCAACAACCAAAGTATGACAAAGACGGCCCTAACAAACAGTTTCCCGAAAACCAATCCAAGACAACGGAAAAGAAGGGTCACGGGAAGACAAAGAAGGACACTAGAAAATAGTGTGATTTCCACAAAATCCCCTGGCACAACACCGATGAATATCGCTCAAAACAGTGATTGGTGGCTGAGATCAAAGACAAGGAGCCGAACCCTAATTCAGAATCTTATTCTGAAAATACTGGTAAAAGATAGATCATCGACGCAGACCCCACTGCTATTGTCACGACCACAACAATTCAACCAGAAGAACCAACACATCCAGAAGAGGAGGAGCACCTTTTTCATTCATAGATGTGGGTGAAGTGGACCCCACTGCATTTTATTGTTGATAGCGGAAGCCATAAGAACCTCATCTAATCAGAGGTTGTCAAACAGTTGGGATTGTTTACAACACCACACCCGCAACCATACAACATCAGGTGGCTTCGCCAAGGACGAGATCTTCATGTCAACCAGCAGTGTCTATTGTCATACGTCATCCAACCCTTCAAGGATGAGGTATTATGTGATGTTGCCCCACTGGATGTTTGTGATGTTCTCTTGGGCCAACCATATATGTGGAAACTCCATGCTATCTATGAGTCTCGACCCCATAGTGTTATTATTACTCTGGGGGGTAATCTCTACAGGATACCAGAGGTAGTTCCAACTGCTGCCCCACCTAAACAATTCCACAAGGTAGTATCTCATACTACAAAATTCATCTTCTCCACAATCTGTTCAAAAGGGGAACAAAAGGATATTGTAGCCACTACAGCCTCAACCCAAGCACCTACTATCTACCAGAAGCAGGTCGACAAGGTTGCAGCAAAGCACAAAGATTCCTTCTGCACACAGTCATCTCATGTAGCCAGACTAGTTAAAAAGGTCCAACCCTTCCAACCACAAGTTCGGGATGACCTTCAACAAACCAAGCAGCGCGACGGTTCCAACAAGGCAAGCAACTCACCAAGATTCAGATTCAACAATCGCTTTTCCCTCTCCCCTGGGAACTCAAAGCAATGGAGACCATTGATTCCTAATGAGGGAGGATTGATCCAGGTGGATATCGGTGGCCACCCACCTTCTCCAACTGGCCCAAAACATGTTTTTGGCAATTTTGGTAATTTACTATTTTTAGCAGTTTTTAACTTCTGGGGCTATTTTGAGGCCCTAAACGATGTTTTTTTAGAAAACGGTGAGCAACGTAGGTTTTACATCAAGTTCCTAACCCAAAAGTTGTATTTCTCGGATAGATCTTTCCAACGAGCTATCATATGCCTAAAACGGAGATCGTATGAAAAAGTTACGACCCCAGGAAGTTGATGCACCAACATACCCAAATAGGGCCCACATGACTTTTGGCTCTTCATCTCCCAAGGTTAGGTTTTTGGATGTCTAGGGTTTTTGGCATTCCTGCTTATTGTAAAAATTCCTTCAGAGCCTCATTGTAATGATCTTCTTACGAATGCGAGTAGCCGTCACATCTCTTCTCAGAGATAAGCTACCACCATTCTAGCAAGTCTTTCACTCTGTACTTTTACAGTCTCTGTACATTTATTTCGTTAATAGAAATCGTGTATCACTGTATATCTATGACTCTTGTTATATTTCCGCTATATCTCTGTCATATTGTTGTCTCTCTTGTAATATCTCTTAATATTTTTTTGTTATATCTCCGCTCTCATTTCGTGCCGAAAATAATCCAGATCACAAAGTTTCAAGAGAAACAACAATGTTGTAAGGAGGGAACATGGCTTCTACTTCAAATCTGCAACCTCCCACTTTTAGAGGAAAAAATTATGAGTTATGGTCCTTGAGCATGAATTCGTTATTTTGGAGTCAAGATGTATTGGAGATAGTCGAGAATGGCTATGTGGAAATAGAAGATGAGGAAGTGTGCAATGCCCTCACACAAGCTGAGATGCAAGCCTTGAAAGATTAAAGGAAGAAGGATGGAGAGCAAATGGTTTACATACATCAAGCCATGCAGGAAAGCATACTCCCAAGAGTTGCATCAACAAACCAAGCCAAGGAGGCATGAGACATATTGCAAACCCCTTATCAAGGCATGAACAAAGTCAAGACTTCAAAACTACAAATTATTAGAAGAGATTTTGAAACTCTATCAATGAAAGATACAGATTCAGTAGATTGATTTTATACCCATGTTATTGATCTCATAAATAAGATTAAGTCTCATGGAGAAATCATAAAGAAAAAAAATTCATTGAGAAGGTTCTTAGGAGTCTTCCTTCTAAATTTGATACCCTTGTTGTGACTCTAGAAGAGAGCAAAGACCTGAGTCATTTTAGTCTAGATGAACTCCAAGCTTCCCTCTTTAATCATGAACACAGATTAAATAGGTGAAATATGTCATCAAGGAATGCATTTTCCGTGCAGTCATCTATAAGTCGTGGAAGATGAAGGGGAGAGCTAAATTTACGAGAAGAGGAAGAAGTTCTATCAGAGGTGGATGCAACAACAATATTGGAAACACTGGTGGTCAAAACCCAAATACCAGTCATCCAAGTAGTTAGAGAGCTGACAAATCAAAGATTCAGTGTCATTACTATAAAAAGTATGGACATTATTCGTATGAATGGAGGAAGAGACAATATAATCAGAACAAGAAAGGACAAGATCAGTGAAATACCGTAAATAGTCCCTCTAGTCCTATGTTTATGGTGTGTGATGAAGAAATCCCTATAGTCTCAATAGTTGAATGCAATGTTGCTCAAGAAAGTCCCTTTGATATATGGTATCTATATTCAGGCTGCAGTAATCACATGACATGAAACATGGAATTGTTTCCTAGTTTGGATATTTCAGTCCAAACTAAAGTTACACTTGGAACATATATCCAAGTCATTGTCTTAGGAAAATACAATATTAACATTTTAAACAAAAAAGGAGAACAAAAAATTGAGCCTGATGTATATTATGTTTCTATTTTGAAGCATAATTTGATGAGCACAGGACATTTGTTACAGAAAGGGTACATAATTTACATGGAATATAATCAATGTGTGATTATGGAAAGATATCTAAGAAATCAACTTCTTGAAAGAATCGAGATGACAAGAAATAGAATGTTCCCATTGACAATGAAGCCAACCGAGAACAAAGATACAGTGCTAGATGTTGATAAAACAAAATATACGCAGTTAGACACTGCATTTATAGAGAAGAAGGTGCTTGCAGTTATGAAGGAGGAAAATGTAGCGTTCACAATACTAAGAAATAAGAATATAGTAGCGCGGAAATTCAGGAAGCATTTCAATGTGAAGTATAGGATGATTCTTGGTTATGACATTTCATATTTGGACATTTAAAATTTGGAGGTCAGAAACTGCTACAAACAAAGGATATGGTAAAAGGTTTTCCATTGATTGAAAAACTATAAAGAATATGTGAAGGGTGCATTTTTCTAAGGAATAATTTAGAGAATCATTTCTAGTTGACAAGTCATATAGAGAAAAAGATTCAATGGAAATGGTACATTCAAACATTTGTGGACCAATGCTGATGCA
>ML832748.1:34922-52406 GCA_009831015.1 Picea engelmannii
GTAAGCAATAGAACATTCAACATCAATCACACATATGAAATATACAGAGACAGATATTTCCTGAGGAAACCCATAAAGGGTAAAAACCTCTTCTTCTTGGTATGATAAGTAATCTTTACATTCTGTACATTATCATACATATGGGCTCCAACTCATTGTGAGGCTACAACCTCTGTTTTGCAAGCTGCAACTTGCTGAGAGCACCAATTCTCTGTTTTCTCTAGCACCTACTAGAAGGAAGCGCCAACTCCCTGGTTTCTCTAGCACCCACTAGAAGGAAGCACCAATTCCCTGGTTTCTCTAGCACCCGCTAGAAGGAAGCACCAACTCCCTAAGTGTTCCAGCACCAACTGGATGGAAGCACCAACTTCCAGTCACATAGGCACCAACCTGTATAACAGAGAACAACAGTTCTCCCTTGCACCACCCTGCCACCCTGGTTTCTCTGGCTGCAACCAGATGGTAGCTACAACTCCCTGTGTTCAAGCACCTACTTGAACCTCTGAGGACAACAATCCTCCCTAGCACCTCCCTACCACCCTGATTATAAATATTTTTTACTGAAACTTATTACAGTGATTCAATAGTTGTCATTGGCTTACCAGGCTTATCACTGTTTTGCTATGTTGCTCTGCTCTCCTGTATCAATGTCTCTCTGCCTGCATCTTCTTGCGCTTTCTGATCTTCTGCTTTTCTCTACAAGTGCACCTCAACCTTCTTTTACTGTCTCAGCTATGGATCTCTGTTCTTTGCTTCTGCTGCGCTTTATACTCTACGTCTTATTTTGATTCTATGAATTACGCCTCTTCTGTGTATTTCAGCTCCTGCCCACATCATGCTATTTCCCGTGTGTAATTCCTCTCCACATCAACATCCATCTCTTCTCTATTCTGCATATTTATACTATCTGTGCACCTTCTTCATCCTCCATGCACGGTGCCTCTGCTTGCCCTTCACCGTGCCACGGTTCTGCTCATCGGGTTGTTTACTGCCACTCCACTTTTTCTATGCTCCGCTTGCTCAAGCCTCAAAAAGAAAAAACTACATCTCGCTTCTGTCTATGCCTCATCTGTTACTCATCTCTGAGTTTTATCTCACACTGCGCATACTGTAATTTTCCCTTTCTTACAGTTCAACTCATTTTTCCTTCAGAACAACCAACCACGCACAGTCACTGCATGTTTCTTTTAACCACTTTCTCTGCGGTTACACCTCGAATCTTCTTGGGAAAAAACGCACAACAACTGAATCGCCAACCGTCCAAGAACCATGATTCGGTTCTGCTAACTGAATCATAACTGATCGATTACCTGTGAGGTGAGACAGTAACCCTTCAATCAAGATTCCAATTAACCAGCACCGTTGGATTAAATCCACAGGATTTCACGTTTATCTCATATGCCCACTAGCTGTGACCGAGCGCTAAACAAAATTTGAATTTCGTGATTTTGCATCTCGACATTCCTGTGATGAAGGGTCTCGACACTCCAAGTCACAATCGCCGAGACTCCGAGATGGAGCTTAGCACCGCTAGCTTCTTCCCCTCATGTGACCATCGGTGGTGACCACAGGCTGCGCCAAAAGGCGCTACGTATTTCGTGAACTTATGAACTTTATCAAGCCTGATCAACGGTGAAGATCTCCAATGATCCAACGGTCTAGATCTCATCGTGATCTCGCATATCGCGATTCCTGTGATGAAGGATCTCGATACTCCAAGTCGCGATCACCGAGACTCCGAGATGGAGCTTAACACTGCTAGCTTCTTCCTCCATCTTCCACAGATGTAACCACTGGCTGTCACCACAACCTTATTCGAAAACGCATTTCGCACTTTCGCATCTCGGGTATTCTGTGATGAGTCCTCTCGACTCTCCATGTCACGAACTCCGAAATAGAGCTTGGCTTCTCTAGCTTTGCTCTCCAGCTCTTGACAATGTGACCACGAGATATGACCACTTGCCAATCAAACGAGCACTTCACTCCTTTGACTTTCCAGTCAGTGAAACGTTAATCCCTCGCTACATGTCCCTCTTGGATCAACGGTCAAGATCTTATCGCGATTTCGCAAATTCACAGGCCTTCGTCATGCCTGATCAACGGTACACGATCTCGATGATTCGACGGTCCAGATCTTTTCGTGATCTCGCGTATCGCGAGTTCCCACACCTTTCCTTTGGATTTCCCAATCTGCGAAACTCTGAAACGAAACCTTTGTTGTGCTTTGACTGTTTTCCTCTTTCTTTCGGGATTTTGTAAGCCCGCTTCACCTTGCACTTTAAAGAACGTGTAGGTTCTCCTGGATCCAATGACGATCAAACCCCGTGCTCGGATCTAACGCTCGAGATCTGTCCTCCATCTGCACGCTCGATCTATCTGAATTCAGATATGACCGTCATCAAGAATTCTCAACGGGATCCAATGATCACTGTGGCTTCTCCTCCCGAGTTTACACATCCTCCTGACCTTGAATAATTTCTAAGTGTCAAAGGCCTTGACCTTTGATCTATTTAAAATCCTGAGTACGCTATCTCTCTTGAGCTTTGGCAATGAGTTAACCTCGTCCCTGGTGCACACCTACGCACTATGTACGATTCTGTGCTAATCCTCCTGAGCTTACGTTGTTCCTGTTTTGCCATCGCTGTACACTCTGATCTTGCCATCAATGACAAGCACACTCTACCTGTAAACATGCCAACAAGATCCTCTTGTCTTCTTTTCAGATCCGAGTTGTTGATGGCATGGTTGACAAAAGGGATCACCGTCTGTAGATAGAAACGTTCTTCATTTTTTAAATTCGTCTGCAAATGTTCATGCAAAGCATTTGCCCTCGTTCAAAAGGAAGCTATCTTTTGTGATGTTTCCCGGGCCTCAGTAATTAGTTGCATTCTTTTCTTGATATTCTTCTCTACATAGACTCTACAGGATGTGAGGAGGCTGGAGGATCCATTTAACTTGGTTGCAGGGGTGGCAAGCACGGTTTTCGCTAAGGGATTGGCAAACACTGGGGTAGGAATGAAAGCCTCCTCCAATTCCTTGATTCGGTCGTTAAGTCTGACATTATCCTCTTCAATGCCTCCAATGGAATCATCAAGAGCATCAACTGCTGCGTGATGAAATTGGGAGATTTGGGACGGCTGCATTTTCCTAAAGTTAATATTTAAACGAGATTTCCCTTTCTTATTTGTTATATCTCTCTTTTCAATAATTAAATTTTTAGATTGGCTGTCAAAAACAACACTCTGGAATATGAAGGATTCATCTTCGTAAAAAGTGTCGCTCTCATCTATTTCCATTGTGGAACTATGGTGCGTCGTGTCCAGGGGCGGATCAACTTTGCGGAACACAACATCCACCGAAGTTTCAAGTTGCATGTCCTCACTTTCAATTTTGGGCTCTTCCGCCTGCCCTACAATGTTTTTTCTCTTCTTCCTCATAGGAAACTTGTGAAAATTATCAATTTTTTCGCGAGGAGGGTTCTTATCTCCTCCTCCATTTGAATATTTCCGGGTTGCTTTCTTACTGGGGTGGGCCATTGAAGTGATGCTCTGTGATGTCGTGCTCTTGGGAGTGTTGGTTGGGGACTGGACACTCTTATCACCAGATCCTTTTCCCTGTTGTCTGTACAATTCAGTTGCGCTTTGAAATGTCTCTATGTTGCAATCGTCAGAAGCATGAGTGTTTTCGTTACTGTCTCTGTCTTCGATCATGCATCTATGGATAAAAGAGATGCTAAAGCCAACTGATAGTAAATGTTCTCGAAAAATCCCATTAGGTTTGAACCCTCTTATCCTTTCAACATATTTTAGGTTCAAGTTCTTGAAATGGCCTGCGAATTCGTCAATCTTGTTGATGTTTTTGAACACGAAGTCCCCGACTTTCTAGGGTAGAGGAATGAACTGTTTTTTTTTCTCTTTCCATGGAAAAATGCAACCAATAGTTGTCTTGCCTTGCTATTTTTGTAACAAACATCTTGTCCGTGATGTGACATGGAAGGAAAGCATGATTTTCTTTGGAGCCAAAGATCATTATTACACTGTAATTTTCCTTTCGTTCAAGTGTCCCCTTCCTGTCTAAAAACTTGTTTGCCTGGCCAGACATTCGGGGAGCATCCTTTCCTAACAACAAATCTTTGAAAACGGAGACAAAGTCATTAAAAACTTCATAAAAATAATGGGAGGCCTTGTGCCTCAACAAGGCGTGGCACCAGAATGTTACTGGGTCGAATTCATAGTTTATTTTATTGGACAGAGACAGTTTTGGAAACAAACAACAATGCACTATTGCGAAAATCAAGTAGGATGACATATAAAATTTATTCTCTTCTTTGAATCGTGACATCTGGGAAAAAATTTCAATGGAAATTAGCTTCCCCCAATAAAAAATGAATTGTTCCTTGACTGTGAAGTACAAAATATAAATAACTATGCGGGAAATGCTTGCTGTGGATTCCTGTCCCGTTATTATTGTAAACAACCAAGCAATTTCCTGGAATGGATTTCTAAAGGAATTGACCTGCAACTTTGTGATATCTTTAGGAACTACTGTTGGGTCTTCAAGGAACTCGGGTAAGAGGTCCAACCCATTATCATGTTTTTCTAGGAACTGCTTGCAGTCTTATCCTCTGAAGGTCAATGTTGGCTTCGACAATCTTAACATCTTGCGGAAGACCTAAGGTGACAAAGAAACAGGAGAATGGTTGGGCAGTGGAATAATTCTTTGGCTTGAAATATATTTTTCGGTGCACTAAGATACCACCTCCTTACAATCAAAAACCTTAGGGACACAGTCTGCACGAGCGATTCCATAGGTCCAAATCACTTCGTTTTGGGCGAAACAAGATGAATAGTAAGAGTATTCCCTGGACCACTGGAAGTTTTGGTCCTCATGTCCGAAGATATTCACTGTATCTCCACAAAAATTCTATCGAGAGGTTGCCATACATTTACGAGAATGTTTGTTTGCTCTAGACGATGTTTGAAATGAAGAGTTTGAAGGGATAATATAACCCTGCGCAAATCTTGGTCCAATGAGTCTAAATGGGAGATCTCCTTGAGCCTTTTGCTCATTAATGGAAATCTCGACGGCTGTTGCATGATGCGCTGTTATCATTAAAGACTAGCAATTGCATACCTAGAAGTGCAAAGATGGCGGGTACGACAATGAGCAATTAAGGATTGGAGATTTCGTGATCGGGCCAACGTGACGACCCATGTTTGAGATGAACAATCGGAAGGGATAATATAACTCTTCGCAGATCTTAGTTTAATGCATATTAATGGGAGATATCCTCGAGCGTTTCACTCATTAATGACAATGTCAATGGTTCCTGCATGGTGAGTTGTTAGCATGAAAAGTTACTAATTTCATATTAAGAAAGAAGTACGAAGGTCGTGGGGACGAGAAAGAGCAATTAAGGAGTGTCTAATTATAGAAAGCGGTTGGGCGGGCTTCAAAATAGGGTTACAAGGTACAACCGTTAGAGGTGAGGGCCCGAGGGTCAAATTGTATGTCTTAGAATTTATTGAGTGAAAAATGCATAACACAGAAGAGGGAATGATGGGACAGTCCAGAGGGAAATTTATATATCGCGGAACTCCGGGTATTGTTTGCAGGCCATAGAACAATGGAAGTGCAATTGTGAGCCCGCCTCTCCGGGAACCCGCAATCGAAAAAGTGGCTTAAGTATGGAATAGGGAAACGGCTAGCCGGACTCGTTTTCGCTAATATATTGAAATTTGTAATAGATGTCCCATTACCTTGGAAGATCTTTTTTGCATGTCTCTGGGCAAGTTCTGTGGCGATAGTCAATGTGTCTGTCTCGTCGATCCTTTTGATTTTTAATGACGGTCTGTACGGTTGTTGCATGATGAACTCTTAGCATTAAACCTTGGTCGTTGCATACATTGAAAGAAGTGCGAAGGTGGCGGGCATAGTAAACAATGACTAAGAATTGGATATTTCATGAACCCGCCAACCCGAGGATCCACGAAAGAGATTCCATGAAATGGGCATGTATGGAAAGCGATTGGACGAGCTTCAAACTAGGGTGACAATGGTTCCCCAGGAGACGTGACTTTCTGAGGGTCAAATTGTATGTCTTAGAACTTGAGTGCCAAAATGTGTATTGTTATCAAATTCTACTTTAAACCTAGCCGACACTGAAAACTTTCCCACTTCCAGTATTTATACCAGCTCTTCATTTTTCTTAAACCCAGGCTCATTGTCCTGAAGATGGATCCTGATCTGCATCTAAAACGTCGACAGTCTATTGACAACACTGTGGCTTTTCCGATCAAAATCGAAAATTCTATCGTTTTACATAAATTTCGAGGAAATCAAGTCCTCTCAGCCGCATTTCCTTCTCGAAGCTTCACGGATTTCCATTTTGACTTGGGGTGGTTTTCTCTCTTGTATCAGACTCCTAGGGTAAAAATTTCATGATCTCCTAATAATGTGATTTTTATGGCTGCACTATATTCACTCTCTTTGTTGTCTTCCTTTTACCTCATGCAACATACCCTGAGCTCCTCCTTACTCAACAATGAGATGCAACTAAGCCTCTGTAGCAAGCCTCCGCTTATTCACCAAATCATATTTTTTGGAGTTTGTTTTTTTATCCATATTGGATAATTATATCATTTTTCATCTATCTCGATGCTTTAAAAGTTAAAAAAATTGGAGGAATCAATTGTAGGGTTATTTTAGTGGTAGGTCCTAGTTTGGAAGATTGGGGTTCGAAACCTTCCAGATCCATTTTGAGGCATTAAATGTTTTTTTTTGGGGTTGTCGTGTTCATAACTTTCTCCCACCCCCTTGATGGTGTTCTACACTTCCAGACCTTTCCAATGGTGCATATCATGCATCAATCAAATTTCATATGAAAAAGTTATGCCTCCTGCAAGTTGGCCTATCGTGTTGACCACCATGGTACGAGAGGATGCCACATCATCCCCCATCACTTATACATATGGGGCTAGCCACATGATGAATTTCAAGAAGATTCTAGAAGTTTCAAAACCCTACCACAATTGAGGGTTGAGGAAGTCAAAAACCTACCCCTAGATGGCTATCGGGCTATGTTAAGTACCCGACCACTGAGCGAAGAAGGGGGCATTATATGTTATTTTATTTTGTTCCATAGCAATGCATAGCAAATGGGAGTGGGAAATTAGAGAGAATAACATAGGGGGTTAATGTTATGTAGCATCCTAACAGGCCATAGGTCTCAAGTAACTCCATAGAGTGTGCATTCTCCTTTGTACTTGCATTATTTCCATACTAGAGAAAAGAGAGTAGAGAAACCTCACCTTCTAGCTGGGTTTTCTCCCATAAGGGTTTCCCAGAGAAAATATTCGTGTTATCTTGTGGATGGTGTGTGATTTTACTTTACTATTCTCTCCTTTATGCATTTTATCTATTTCATGCATAAGAAAAAAATCAGTAACTAAATATTCTGGAATCTAAAGGAATTTAACCTTCGTAGCATAGATTTCAGTTTTATTTATTAGATCTATTGTGACAAAATTTTCCAGTGGAATATCCATGGTAGCTTACAGATCATATTGGTATCATAGTAGGTTTTTCTTTTGGGGTATTTTTGGGAAGTTGCAGGATCTAGGAATCGTCTTAATGAGAAGTTGCAGAAACCCTAGCCACAATGGACGAGTTTGTTCATAATAACCCTCGACATCTAGCATAAGAGAGATTTGAGTGGTTGGAAGCGCAAGTTTCTGACATAAATCACAATATGAACCTCCTCACGACTCTATCAAGAAAGCTCAGACGATTTTAAGATGATGGAGGCTATGACTCAGATATTGGATTGGAGGGGAAATCGGGAGATCAGGAAGACTCGGGAAAGGAGTCATAGAAAGAATCCGAGAAAGAGCAGTCGAGTTTGAGTGTCGTTAACCCTTGATAGTCCCTATTCAATATGGAAGCGAAAGTGGACATAAATACATGCCAAGGGGATATCGATGCATTAAAACTGAATAATTGGTTGCAATAACTAGAATTTTATTTTAGCGTTCACCATATGGATGAAGGGCATAATATTTCATTTGCTAAATTTAAGTTAGAGACCCATGCTTTAACTTGGTGGGAAATCCACACATAAACACTTAGGATGGAGGATTATCTGCCTATAACTAGGTGGGAGGACTTCAAAACCCCCATCAAGTCCGAATTCTACCCTATCGGGTATGTAGAGGACCAATGGATCTAATGACACTACTTCAGGCATAGGCAGAGGCATAGTGTATACGAGTACACCACTGATTTCAGAAAGATGACAATCATGTTGGGTATCTCTCCTAAGAATCCATATGTACTCCTCAAGTATCTGGGGGGTTTACACAATAAAATATGAAAGTAGGTGATTCTTTTCAAGCTAAGGATAGTGGATGAGGTGTGTGTATAGGCACAATACCTGGAAACATAGGCCAAAAGAAAGGGCAACCAAGTGGTTTGAAGAAAAAAGAGCACTAGGAAGCTTCTATGGAGGGAAAAGAAGAAGTGGAAATGGGGAAAAGATAAGAAGACAAAAACCAATTTACATTAGAGTAAATATCCCAATAACCATTGCAACATTTATGGCCACACCAAGGGAAAATGTTGGAAACTACATCCAGAGCTGAACCCGGAGAACCGCAAGAAAGACAGAAAGAAAAAGAACCTTTTAGCCATAGATTCAAGCAATTGGGTTGAAAGTAGCTCATATGTGGATGCAAATATTGTCTGCACATCTGTGCAGAAGGAGGTGCATCTGAGTAGCCTTCATCACCATGAAGAGAAGGAGATGAACAAGCTCTTCCACATCAAGATTCAAGTTAAGAAGACCAATATAGATGGTATGTTCGACTTTGGTTCACACGTTAATCTCATAGAAATGGATTTGGTCAACAAGATTGGATTGGAGGCTCACAATCATCCTATACCCTGTACATTGGGTTGGGTAAACAAGGATGCATAGATAAATATAACGAAACAATGTAAGATTAAATTTATTGTCAGTGCTGATTTTATTGATGAAGTGGAATTGGATGTAGTACCCCTTGATGTATGTGGAGTAGTGTTTGGAAACTCTTACATGTATATGAGGGATGCAATATTCATGCAGAGAGGAAATCAATATCGACTAATAAAGTATGGGAAGTCCTACATTGTCAACACGCATAAAGGGAAGTCAAATATCTCATTGGTAAGTGCCAACCAAGCCAAGAAGTTGATTATTTATAGTATGAAATATGTTCTTCTTTTCTTAAGAGAAAATCAGTCTAATGATGAGTCAATGAGAGTGAAGGCATCACCGGAGGGGCGTGTTGCACAACTAAGAGGGGGGGTGAATCAGTTGTGCCCGTGCTTAAACAATTATGCTTCTTTTAAAATTCTTTACAAGGCACTCAATGATGATCACAATAATGCAAGGAAATAAGCAATGGCACATTCAACATTAGTCACATATATGAGAAACACAGAGACAAATATTTTCCCGAGGAAACCCATACAGGGTAAAAACCTCTTCTTCTTTATATGATAAGTATTATTTACATTTTTTACATTATCATACATATGAGCACCAACTCATTGTGAGGCTACAACCTCTGTTTTGCAAGCTCCAACTTGCTGAGAGCACCAACTCTCTGTTTTTCTCTAGAACCCACTAGAAGGAAGCACCAACTCCTTGGATTCTCTAGCACCAACTAGAAGGAAGCACCAACTCCCTGGTTTCTCTAGAACCAACTCGAAGGAAGCACCAACTCCCTGTGTTCAAGCTCCCACTTGAACCTCTGAGGACACCAGTCCTCCCTTGCACCTCCCTACCACCCAGAAATATAAATTTTTGCTCATGAAACTTATCACAGTGATGCAATATTTATCATTGGCTTACCAGACTTATCACTATTCTGCTATACTGCACTGCTCTGTCTGCATCAATGTCTTCTGCACACTCCTCTATGCTTTATGTTCTTCTTACGTTACGCACTGCGTGCCATCTCCATTTGATCCACCATTCTTCTGCTCTACATTTCAGCTGTTGTACTCTCCTCCTTCTGCCCTCCTGAATCCCTCATCACAATCACAACCCCATCTCTTCTCTGTACCGTGTACTTTTAGCTTCTGTGCACCTTGTGCATGCAATGTGCACAATTCCTCTGCCTGCTCCCACCATGCCGATCTCCTCCATATCTCGAGTGCTCTGCCTGATCATCGCAACTCTTCAGCTTCTCTAGTGGTTCCCACTACGCGTCCAACATCACTGGGTGTTCAAATGAGATTCCTCAGCCTCTCTGACAGTTGAGACCCCTCATCTTCTCTGGCATAGTCGAGCTTATCCTTTCTGTTTTAGTTACAGACTTCAACGCTCATCCATCTGTCAATCCCCTCTAAGAATATTCTTCATTCACTGGAAGAAGCTTGGAGACTCTTCAACTCCTTTGGTGATCACACATAAGTCTCTTCGAATCTTCTGACAGAAACCATCAATGGTTTCTAGCAGTTACACTATGAAGAGAAACATTAGCCCTCTGATCTTACTCAAATTAACCTGCACCATTGGATTGGCTCCATGGGATATTGCATTCATTTCGGCATTTCGGCATTCGACAATTCGACATTCGTGTGACCAAGTGTCTCGACACTCCCAGTCGCGATCCCCGAAACTTTGAAAAGGAGCTTGTCTGCACTATCTCCTTCCCCCATCTTCCACCGATGTGACCACAGGCTACATCCATTTCACCTTTTCAGTATTTTCGTGACCTTATGACCTTCATCGACCCTGATCGATGGTCCACAATCTCGATGAATTGACGGTCCATATCTCATCGTGAATTCACATCTCGTTGTTCCTTAGATGGAGGTTCTCATTACTCCAAGTCGCGATAGGTGAAACTCCGAAATGGAGCTCAGATCAATGGTCCACATTCTTGGTGATCCGACGGTCCTGATCTTTTCGCGATCTCACATCTAGCGAGTTTCCACACCATGCTCTGTTGACTCCAAGTTAGCGAAATTCCAATCGCTTGCCACTTGTCCTATGATTCGACGGTCTAGATCAGATCTTGAATCAACGACTCCGATCATATCATGATTTCACATATCGAGATTTCAACATTCTTATTGCAAAGTGTTTCGACACTCCAATTTCTGATATTTGAAACCACGAAATGGGGTTGGATCAACGGTCCACATCAAACCTTGATCTGACGGCTCAGATCATTTCACGATTTCAGCATTCCTGTGGTATTGTTTCTTGACTCTCCAAGTCGTGATTCGTGAAACCCCGAAATGTAGTCTTTGACATGCTCTGATCTTCTGCCACGCGTCCCTCTTGGATCAACGATCAAGATTATATCGAGGCTTCGCAACTCTATGAGCCTTCATTGTGCCTGATCAACTGTTCAGATTGGTCCTCGATCCGATGGTTAGGATTAATTCATGATTTCGCATATCACGATTTCAAGACTCCTGTGGTAGGAGTTCTTGACATCTCCATCTCCCGATTTCTGAAATCCCGATAGCCAAAACTCTGAAATGGAGTTGGACCACCGCTTTGATCTTGCACTTTAAAGAACGTGCAGGTTCTTCCTAATCCAACGATGGTCAGAACTTATGCTCAGATCTGACGCCTGAGATCTATCCTCCTCTTCTACACGTTCTTCTTGTCTACAATCAGATCTGATGGCTCTCCTTCTTTCGGGAATTTAACTGGGATCCAATGATCACTGACGCTTCTCCTCCTGAGCTTAGACACTTCTATCGACTCTGCGCTAATTACTCCTGAGCTTACTTTGTTCTTGTTTTTCATCGATGCTTACTCTGATCTTGTCATCAATGACCTGCCTACAATCCTTTTCACGTTTGCTGCTATACTTGCCATCAATGAAAAACATACACTATTTGTAAAACATGCCAACAGGGTGTACTAAAGAGAAGAAACATCATTTGGAGGAGCTTCTACATGTATATGGAGGAGTGTTCCAGGAGCCTAAAGGGATACCATCTAAGAGGGAAGTGGAACACGAAATATAGTTATTGTCAGATTCCCCATTACCAAATATTGGGCTGTATAGACAATCTATTCTGAAAGAAAATGAAGTGAAGAAGCAGTTGCAACAGTTGTTGGAGCAGGGTGTGATTCGACCAAGTACCTCACCTTGTGGGTCACCCATCATAATTGTGTCCAAGAAGGATGGGACTTGGAGAGTGTGTATTGATTACAGGGAATTGAACAATATTACACTAAAGAATCAATACCCCCTGCCAAGAATCGATGATCTATTTGACTATATGCATCATGCCAAGTACTTCATTATGATGGATTTCAAATCAGGATCTCACTAGTTACGTGTCAAAGAAGAAGATACTTGGAAGACCGCCTTCAAGAAAATAAAAGGTTTGTATGAGTTGTTGGTTATGCCACCCCATTTATGAAACACATAAAATACATTCATGAGACTGATGAATGGTGTTTACACCCTTTTATAGATTCATTTTTTATTTTCTATTTGGATGATATACTGGTTTATAGCGCTACCTGGGAGGAGAACATATCACATTTTATGCAAGTGTTAGAGACTTTGAAAAAACACTAGTTGTTGGCCAATCTCAAGAAATGAGAGTTTGCTCTGCAATATTTGGTGTAATTGGGGTATGTGATCAGTGGACGAGATCTCAAGATATATCCTGCAAAGATGGAGGCCATCATGAAATGGCTAGTTCCTACAAATTTCATTGAAGTTAGGAGTTATTTTGGGGCAACACAATACTTGCAGAAGTTCATAGCTTCATTTTCAACAGTAACTGCACCACTCCACGCCATAACAACCAGTGGTAAGAGTTTCTAGTGGGGGAAGAATCAACATAAGGTCTTTGATGAGATAAAAACAAAGATCAATCAAGCACCAAATCTTGCACTACCAAACTTGCAGAAGCCCTTCAAATTGGAGACAAATGAAAGTGGGTATGCCATGGGAGTAGTAATTATGCAAGGAGGAAGGCCTATAGGCTATCATTTTGAAGTATTTCATTGGACGATTCTCAACTAACCTACCTATGACAAGGATCTCTATGCCTTCGTACAAGTTGCCAAAAATTGGAAGCACTATTTGATGGGAAAGGAGACCATCATCTAAATAGATCACCAGCCACAATAGTATTTGCAGGCCCAAAGTGAGCTACAACAAACCAGACATCACAAATAAGTTGGCAGACATGATTTCACGACCACCCACATCCAAGATTACAACTTTGGAAACTATGATGCACATGGAGCCTTTTACCCATGATGCATACAAAGACGCATACAAAGAAGATGAGGAATTCAAGGAGGTGTTTTAACAACTACAGGTCCAAATTCATATAGAAGAAGGTGATGGAAAGGATGAATATAATTTCTAGAATGGTTTATTCTACAATCTCGATAAGCTGTGTGTTCCTAAAGGTGAATGATTGCAACTTATCAAAGAGGCTCACACCTCCAAGGTTACATGAAATTTTGGTGTTGGGAAGATAATTGCCAACTTACAGAGGTATATTTATTGGCCCATAATGAAAGAATATGTAGCACAATATATTAGAGGATGTATACTTTGTTGTACCATGATGTAGGAGCATTTCCCATAAAAAGTCAATCATTTTGGGAATACCTAAGGGGGTCTTAGAATTTCTAAAGGGAGTGGGTTCCCTTAATTTAATTATTCTATTTTTCCTAAGTTTTAATTAGATTCTAGAAAGATGAGTTTGGTTGGAAAAATTCCTTGTAATGTAATCGAATCTGTCTTCAGCAGATTTCAAGGATCTAGAGAGATCTTAGGATTAAGTTGCAGATTTATAGATAGTTGAAAGGCTATTATTGTAATTAGTTGAAGGGTTTTTATGGGTTTTCTTGATGCACTGGAAGTTTAGCTTCCATGTATAAAAATGTAATCCTACGGGCATAGGGGAGTGTCCAAATGATAGAGTATCAGGACAAGGTCGAGAAGAGGCCAATTGATGAGAAATTAGGCCAAAGAGGAGAGGTCGATTAATGAGAGATCAGGGCAAAATAAAGAAGCCCAGATTATGAAATCGGGAAAATATGTACTTTCTGCGATTATGTACAAATATTAATGAAGGAAAGTGGTTTTGGTTGTGTGTGTGTTTTCGATATGTAATTGTTTGAATTAATTACAGAGCTAATTAATTGCAAATTCAACATGAGGTTAACAAAATCATATGCTGAGTACGCGGTTTAGATCTTCATTAGATCTTTATGCAAAGGAACGAGCTCAATAAGGAAGACTCGAGTCTCATCTAATTGTAGGAACAAGAGCGCAACATAATCCAGTGAAAAACAAGGATCATTAGTCGTAACAACTCAAAAGAAGAGGATTAAATCGTGATCGTTGATTATCCAAGATCAACGGTTGAGAATCACAACTTTTCAAATTGGTTTAAGTATTGAAACCCATAAGAGATTGTGACCCTTTATCATCATTGATAAAGGGTGTAGATTTATAAAGGTTTCAGATTCATAGATAGTCGGACGACATGGTCGAAGAAAGACCCTAACCAATGACGAGGATCTATTTGGAGTGAACGAAATCAACGGTTCAGGAAAGAGGCACGTGGCATTCTTCTATTGAAACAAATTCATCGGAGTCTGAATCCTTCGTATTCAAAACCCATCAGAGTGTTCCTTGTTCTTTGGAGTTTGAAACATCAGAGTGAGAGTAGTGTTCATCGGAGTTCGAACTAGTCGGAGTTGGTCCCAGTCATCAGAGTCAGAAAAGGTCATAGTGGTTCTTTCCCGTCGGAGAACAAATTTTTGGAGTGCTTTAATCTATGTGTATCGAGACATTCCAAGAAGAGAGAGTTCAATGGTGTATGGGGAGTTAATCACATGATGTTCTAAGCACTTGATCATAGCCCGAGGTTATATGGAAGGTTAGCACTTGAGCTTAAGAACTAGTTATAACCCATGGTCTTATGGAGAGTTTTAGCACTTGGTTTTTGTGCAGGATTGTAAGCACTTTCAACAGAGGTAATAATCTAAAAATGGAATTGATTTGTTTCCAATAGATAATTAAAATGAAGAAGACTTGTCTCTTTTAAATTGCAAGTGTAAAAAGGTATGTGTTTGGGTAATTGGATCAAGTTACTAACACAGAAATTCAATGAGTTTTACTTAAGTATGAGCAACATATCAACCATATAAAAACCATCAATAATGAACACATAACACAACAAATGATAAAGGAGTTCACCCCTCTCTTGGGATACATCTCCTGGTCCAACGTCCCTTGGATCATTTTCATTATGATTAAAATGTGATCTTATAGTGCTCAGAATACAAAATAGATGGCTCCAATGGCTTCAGAATGTCCAAAAACCCCTAGCTGGGATTTTTCGGCACCTGGTTTGGCTAAAAAATGAAGAAGTTACACCTACTGGAAGTTTTCCCCTTCAAGCTTGGTGTACCTGCTTGCCAAAACACACCCACTGATAGCCTAACCCAACCTCTGTGTGTTCTTCACACCAAAACCCAACACACACAATGATTCCCACAAAATGAGCAAAAATGTAGGACCGTTAGTGCGTTGGCCCCCAATCTCAGTGGAGAACTCGGTCTTATGGCCCCATGTGGCCAACAACCTAACTGTTATGCGCTCCAACAGCTAGCTCCTCCGCTCTTGGATGTATGGTCATATGGTATGAGTGCATGTGACTGAGGCTAGCCTTCGTTGTAACAAACCGCGCGTGCGCCAAGTGTAAAGGGCAGGTCATATGGTATGGCCATATCTCATGTAGCCTGCACCTTCTGGGCTAAGCACCAAGTATCTACCCGCGCCAAATTTTATAGTAAGGAGTGGTTGCATGGTGTGTGAAGAACCGGGGGCTTAAAATCCAAGTGACCAACCGTTGCGCGCCCACTGGTTATATGGAATAGTTGTATGGTGTATGCGCCGGGGGCTGGGGCCTAGCCCTAGCCCTTTAATCCGCCAATCAAACCCACATTTCAATTCAAATAAAAGTTGCAAAGTATAAGGTTAAGAATCACCGTGAGGGTGGGCTGGTAGCCTATCCCTGCCAAATTGTTACCCTGGCCCAGAGGTCGCGGGTTCGACTCCTGTGGAGTCCCAAAAATTTTACCACTTTCCAATCAAATTGGAGGGGTGCCATGTGGCACCATAACACTTGTCCATCAAATGACACGTGTCACAATCTAATTCATCCACTTGTTTTCCACCGAGCCCGTATGACCTTGCCACGTCATACCATGCCAACTCAACACTCTGCCACATCACCTGCCATGTGTGGGTCCGTACCCTGCCATGTCAGCACTGTACAGTCGTACAGACTGTATGGCCAGCTGCCACGTCAACACTGTATGGACTGTACAGTCAGCAAAATTTTGCCTGTTTGGCAAAATGAACATAACATGATATATTGCTCATACGACGTCTGTTTGAGCCCGTTCAAGTTGTGTTGGGTTTGTGACAACGAGGCCGACACACATTTCCGTTTTGAAGCGATTTCAAGCACTTTTATGTTTGAGAAAAATTTGATCCCCTAGATCACACCTCCTCATTGGGAAGCTTTTGGACCTCCAAAAGACTACTTCTAGTAAATCTGAAGATGAGGGTACAATTCCCTCACCCTTCCAATATCAATCCACTTGGCCTTGCTTGGATTTGTGCCTTTAATACCAACACAAAACTTGTCATGTCTTGTTTTGTACTTGGCTTGGCTCTTTTTCAACTGTTCTTGAACGGTTTGGTGCACAAACTGAACTTGTTCAATGAACTTCTTGGCCTGGTTACAACCATGCTAAAAGTAGTGTAGATGCTCATCCCAAAAGTTAGGATGCTTGTTTTGCAAACTATCCATTGTCTTGCCCACACCAAAATGGCTAGCAACAAGAGAAGAATGTGCTTCCCTTATCTTGTTGACTCTTTCACCCTGTGAAAAACATAGCTTGCCAAGATACAAAAGTTTACCATGCACATATGAATCCAATTCCTCAACTTGGTTAGTACGACATAAATTTGCATAAACATTTTTGAAATCAATATCTAAAGCATACTGTTCCAAATATCTCTCATGCATGATAAGATTATGCTTAAAACATACTGAAGCACTAACAATAGGCCTAGTAAGCATATCAACAACTTTGTGATAAATGTCTTTCTTATACCTTATCACCAAGTGTAAAACATAACTTGTCAAGGCATGTAATTGTTAGGCGAAATATCTGTCGTTATAATAACGTTGTAGTACTTGCCCAACTATTTAATTGTCAACCCAGGGTACGTAAACTGACGAAGCACGTACACTGTTTGTGCAGGACTGAAGTAGCACTAATCTAATCTAATCTATGTTGCTGAAATCAAACTAATCTAAGAAAACATTGAAACACTAACTAGGAAAGCATGAAATTGCATAAGGGAAATACAACATGTGAAGAGTTAACAACAATGACATATGTGAGCTCACACAATA
>ML832749.1:3289-42977 GCA_009831015.1 Picea engelmannii
TAATACTTTTTTTATCTATTAGCCTCCTTTTTTATTTGAAAGGATAAAATAAAATTTATTGAAAATTTATCATGTTTTAAAAATATGAGATCACATTGTATTATCCTAAATTATTGATTATTATACATATATATTATAACTTTTTATCTATTTATCGCCAAAGCCAAATACTCAAAGTATAAAAAGAAATTTAATTGAAAATTTATATATGTTTTAAAAAAATGAGATTATATTGAATCATATATAGTAGATTGATTATATATATATATAAAAGAATCAAGAGGATAAAAATAAATTTAACTGCAAATTATTGTTGTTTTAAAAGTTTAAGGTTATATTGAATTATCTTAGATTATACATATATATAATGGTAACAAATGATTCATTTTTGTGAGAGGCTTAAGGAAAGATAGGTAAGTCATGGACTAGCATTTAAAGTAGATTTTTTAAGGAGGTTATATAAATGTGTTTCCTTAACAATTTTAGTTGAACTTTGTTAGGGGGAGTTTTCTCTCGATTTTTCATCGTTTGTGCTCATCGTATAAACACGTTCCATGTGCATATATTTACAATGTATCATAAAATGTCAGGTGTGTTTGTCTGCAACTAGATAGTTCCAACCTCCTTCATCCACCACCTTCTGCACCTCTGCCCTTATCGTTCCTCTTAGATATATAGTGGCAGGGAGAATTCTCGTGAGGAAGTTGTTACTATCGTTTTCGAGGAAGTTATTGCGACCGCTACTGAAACAAAGGGTGACGAGCCCAAGGCTGCCAAGAAGGCGAAGGCTCCCAAGGAAAAAAAGTCCAAGGCTCCTAAAGGATCCAAGCCTTCCCGTGCTCATCCTCCATACTTTCAGTTGTAGTTGGTTAAATGATTTAATTTAGTGTTACATTTCTTTTCTCTCAGTCTGTGAATCTATTGGAGTGTTTTTTATTATGGCATATCTTGTTATATAACTTGTTGATTATGGATTTTTCAGATGATCAAAGAGGCAATCTCTACCCTAAAGGAGAAGGGAGGTTCAGGGTCCTGGGGCCATCGCTAAATACATGGAGGAGAAGCACAAGGTGGTTTTCCCCCCTACCTACAAGAACATGCTCGTCGTGCAGATCAAGAAGCTCATTTTGGTCGACATGCTTACTAAGGTGAAGGCTTCTTTCAAGCTCGTAGAGGGATTCAAGAAGGTCCCTACAAAGAAGCCTATGAAGTCCGCAACTAAAACTGGCTCTAAGCCCAAGAATGCCCCCAAATCCGCACTTGGTAGCTCCACTCTCTGAGATGATGCACCAATATGTGGAATTCAGAGCTTTGTTAGTTTCCCCAACCCTCGGATGTTGTTGAACTTCTCACATCTAAAGGAATTAATCACCTCCAAAGACATCAATGTGTCAAGACTCGACAACTCCTTTAGCTTAACATAATTACTAATGTTCAAATGTTGATGTTTTGTTAGACCAAAAATCCCTCCTATTTTCCTCAATCCACAACAGGAATTTCAAATTCAGTAGTGTAAGTGTTGTTGGCAATGTCCCAATATCCACTAGATCTTCACAATAAAGGATTTTGATTTTGGAAAATTGAAGGTGGTCCAATTTATTGAAGTGGACCAATGAATCACAGCATGCCACTGCTAAAATATTGATATTTTTTTATCTCCTTAAGATCTTGGGGTAAGGATTGTATCCCAACATTAGATAATCTCATCTTTGTCAGCTCGGTCATCATTCCTATAGAATCAGGAAAACATTTCAATTGAGGGCAGTTGTGGAGAAACAATTTCTTCACATTCTTTAAATTCCCAAAATAATTTTGAAGCATTTTCAAATTGACAGCATCATACAAATGGATGTGTCGCAATCTTGTTAAATTTCCTAAAGAATCCGACAGCGACATCATTCTGGTACAATGTCTTAATTCTAGGTATTTCAAGGAGCCAAGAGGACAAAATTATTCTCTCATAGTTTTGAAGCCTACATTAAGACCATCCATGACAATATTTTGAAGGTGTTTCAGATGACCTATGGACTTTGGAAAGTGTGAAAGGGGAGAGGAGACATTTATCTCTCACAACTGGAGTGGCACCTGCAATGTTAACACTTATATAAGAAAGACATTATATTCTATGAAATGAAATGAAATTATATGAAGAATATATGTCTACCTCAAACTCATGTCACCACAACCACCTATAAACCTCTTAAATTCTTCATAGGAACCCAGGAAGGAAGAGAATAGTATAGAGCTATCTCCCTCGCCTCTACTTTTTGACTCACCTAAAAAATCAAAATGAACATGAGCTACATTCACATTTACCATTATCACCCTATTTTAAAGTCATAGAAACCTTGCCATGATTCTTTGTCCTTGCCCTCACAAAAACAATTTAGAGTATTTGAGGACGAGTTTTTATGAGTCCATAAGAAGGTCGTGCATGCGAAGAAGCCCGTTGTTGCAAAACCAGTGAAGCCCAAGAAGCCCAAGTCCATCAAGTCTCCCAAGTATCCCTCAAAGGCAAAGCCTACAATGAAGAAGGAAAAGAAGCATGATTTTGTAATTAGTCTCTTGAAAAACAAATGGTGTTCCTAAACACCACACTGTTTCGAATGAAATGCCAATAGGGTGGATTTTATGTATAGGTAAATAAATCGAGGAAGGATTAGGTTTCTTGCCGAGAGAATTTAAAGTAGAATTAAATATTGAGAGACCAGTGTACAATGAGCATCATGTGAATATCATCCATACTATGAAAAGGGCGTGAAAATACCAGCTCACATGAACAATTGTTCAATATTCTAACACCCATGAAGCCATAATACAACATACAACCATTTAATACAAATTGTGATTAATAATCGTAATATGAAGGGAGACCTCAAATTAGGGTATCATGAAATCTATAAAGAACTTTAATCAATCATATGTAATCTATAAAGAACAACATATTATATAATATATAAAGAAGTTTAATTAGTGTATCATTGGAGGTCGATTTTTTAGTGTAATAAAGAACTTTAATTAATTAATCCTTTATGCAATCTATTTTTTAAAAGACTTGGTTTAATTCATGGGAGGTCGATTGTTGAGGAAGAGATTGAATGTAGGGAGCAATCAACACAAACTATTGTGTTTTCTATGGCTAGTCCATTTTCTATGCATTATTATGTAGTACTTGAAACATTGAATCCATTATGTTGGTGCTTGAAGTTATCCATAATTAAACCATACAATTATCCATAATTAAACCATATGAGTTATTCATAACTCAAGAGTTGGTATGGGAGTTTTGTTTTTATATTTATTTTCATGTTTTTATTGGTAGGGAAGTTTTATTGTTCTCCATTATTTTTTAATTTTCAATGAGCACAATAAATAAATGTTGTTGCAGCTACCATATAAATTTAAAGATCCATGTACAAGGTACTAAGATCATTTCATGCATTATAAACAAGTTCAAAAGGAAATTTCCTAGTGGTTCAAGTGAACACAAATTCATATAATTGAAAAGTAATATCTAATTAAACTTAAGTTTACAACTTATGTCATTGTCATGGTCATTATCATTGTGTTACCAAAGTACTTTTAATACAGAGTAGACTTTTTTTTTTCCAAAAAAAAAATTCTCGAATTTATATAGCTTATAAATTCATTTACAAAGAAGGACAGCAGTCCGATTGGACAATAAACATCAGCTGTCGACATGCCTAAAGCCTCCAAAAAGAAAAAAACTAGACATTCCATACATGAGAAAAGGAGAATAAATGCGAGAGAAATACATCTTTTCAGCCACAACCAGTGATCTTCACCAGATCAGAAACCAGCACTATGGGTATAAAAAAGATGAACATGAAACATTTTGATTATGGTCAATCATTCATTATAATATTACATACATAACTAATATAACAAAGTACTTTTAATACAGAGTAGACTTGGTGTAGAGTAGTTGTGTATAAAAAAGATGAACATGAAACATTTTGATTATGGTCAATATTCATTATAATATTACATACATAACTAATATAACAACAAGTTCAAGATATTTTGTATTGTTTTTAAGTGGGATCATTGTAAACCCATGTAAATTATTTATGGATAAAATATAATTTGTTGCATTTTATTTATGTGAAAAAAAAAACATCCTCATTCTAAAACAAACTATACGATGTTTTCAGACATGAATTTTGACGAGTTATTTTTCAGTTTAAATGTTGGTAATGTCTAATTCCTTAGTCTCTCGTCAAGGAATGCGGAAAATCTGCTCTTTTTGGGTCAACCACTTGAGGTTGTGACGGTTATTGCAGGTATTATGGAATCAACTTTAATTTGGAGTTGCGTTATGGTCTGTAAACTATTGAACTATAGCTACTTCGTGAGGGTCCCAATACCTAGATCAATTGCATGGCTTCAAAATTGATTAGTCACTATAAAAACATGATCTGAATCATAACCATAGTTTGAAGAAATTACAACGAGCGTACTCAGATTAATTCAAATCTGTTATGAACCACCGATCCTAATTGCAATACCGTGATCAATTGCGTGGCTTCTTCTTAATTAGTCACTATCAAAACATGATCTGAATCATAACAATAGTTTGAAGAAATTGCAACGAGCGTGAATCTGTAAATTAGAGCTTTTCATGATGAAATGTGTAAATCTGTAAATTAGAGAGCTTCTCACGATGAAATGTTCACTACAAAATCAACAGAATGAAATATTTAATAAAACGTTTAACTGTATTTTATCTCAATAATTGATTGAGAAAAGTGTTCTATGTGTATATTTTTAAATGTTTTGTTTTTAAAAATATAAAAATAAATGTATTTTTAAATATTTTGTTTTTAAAAATATAAATTTGATTTAAATACAATTTTATAATATTTAAATTGTATTTTTAAATATATAAATAAATTTAACTTCATATTATACAAATTCAATTACTATATTTTCAATCATATTTAACCAAATTTCACATAAAAATATAAACAGCCAATGAAATAAAATTTAAATGCAAAAAATGTTGTGATACATTTTGGTTCTAATTATCTCATAAATAGGAGAGTTAATGCCGGGCCTCTGTCCGCACCGGGCAGTGAGCACCGTGGCCACAAGGGACAGAATACAATACAGCCATAGGGGAGGGACATAATACATCATAAGTATCTTGCCATAAGGGAGAGACAAAATGCATACTTAACATAAATCTTGACTATTCATTCAATGTCAGGTTTGTTGGGCAGCTAAAGCAAAACATAGCATAAAACTACAACATAAACTAGCAAGATCAAACACACATTAAATCAAGAACAACAAACACAAAATTGATACAGTGATTTATGTGGAAATCCAATGAGAGAAAAAACCACTGGCAATGATAATAGGTATTCTTTTATTCAAGCGAGAATTACAATAGCCAACCCATGCATACAACCATCCTCTCATCTCAAACACACAACATCTCAATTGTGTCTTTCTCTCACACACTCACTACACATTGCACTCACACCTCTATGGGTATGCTTGTATATATAACATCTATCACTTAGTTACAAGACTAACCATGAATAGATCACATAGTTATACGACAGTTCATAAATAGATTGCATGCATGCGCATTAACATAGTTGCATGCATGTGCATGTGACCGCATACATAAATTCGTTGGCATGTTTCCAACAATCTCCACCTTGACAACAATTTACTTGATATATCATGCCCTTAATTCATCACCTTTTCTCCACGAGAAGCCAAACACCATCACAGCTCCGCAACAACCATTATGTCTCCATCAATAACATGTCTAATAATTTAATAAACCGATGCACTTGTCCAAATCTCATGAATCATAACCACATACCAAATCAATGCGACCACTATAGGTAATACTTGTGCTTCTGTGTTTGAAGCACCCATTTCCATGCTCCTGGCCTAGTTTTTCCATCTGTCTACTAACAACCCCAATTGCATGTGAAATGATGACGATTTCTCCATCGCAATCATCAAACTTCCTACTAGCATATAATACTCGAGACATATAACCCTTTTCTTCTTCATCAATTAGGAAATAAACCTAAAAATAACTTACAATGGAAAGCCAAATGGATTTTACTAGTTTCACATTATTGATACTGAATTTCTTGGGTATCTTCACCACATACTTCTGTTGTGATAACGAAGCTTACCATATTTCTTGTCTCTCTGTATTCCCATGCCCAAGATTTATTTTACTGCTCTGAGATCCTTCATAACAAACATCCTAACCAACTCAACCAACCTGTTGACCTCAACCATGCTTGTGCTTGCAACAAGCATAACATATAACACTAAGATAATGAATATACCATAAACACAATGGTTATACTCACTTCTTGTAAAATTTGGCTCACCATGAAGGAATCAAACATATTGTATCATTTTCCTGACATGCTTCAAGCCATACAATGATTTTTGAGTTTGCAAACAAATATTTTGTTGTGATCTTGAACTAACCATTCTGATTGTTCCATATACATCCCCTTATCCAAAAAAATCTAAGTAAAATAGTTTTAACATCTAGTTGTATTATCACAACCAGTGCTAACACAACATGAATAGAAACAAGATTTTAACAACCGGTGATAAGCTTTCATGGAAATCAATACCTTCCAAATACCTTTATGCTACCATTCATGCTTTGAACCTTTCATATTTTACTATGTGTAATGTCCCCCACCTCTTGATGAAGAGGTATTGAGGAGACTCAGTGGCCTAGGCATCCCCACTAGGCCATAGTCTTACACTAAGGGGAAAGGTCAACTAGGCTAAGGTTATATTCTTAAGTTGACTTCAGGAAAAGGTAAAAATGAGTAAAAGATAACTCAATGAAAGAATAGAAGCGCTAGAAGAGTTAACCCTGGGAGTTAATCTAACTCAACAGAGAAATAGACAAAAAAGTATAAATAGAAGGCTGGGGCACACCTATGATTCATTTTGGATTTTGGTATTTGCTTCTTATTGCTCTTGAGTATACAGTTTGGGGGTTTGCTGTTGAAAACCCTTGTGAGAAACTCAGTGGTGAAAGACCCACTCACCTTGTTCCAAAGCTTGGTCTCGGGGATGAAAGACTCCACCCACACCATTCTACACTCATCACATATCCATCAATCGATTCAGAAAACAGCAGGGTCATACTATTCAAGAGTTTCTAGCAAGGGTGCACCATTATCTAGAGGAGAGTTCGATCCAGCTGATCAAGAGATTCTTTGGGCATTCCGACACTTGGGTTTTACTTGCAGGGTCTCAACCATCACTTTGAGGGCTTCCTTGGAGAGTTATCATCATCATATCTATAGCTATAGTTTGGGACGGTTTTCAGGCAAGGAGGATGTCCTCTGATTCAGTGTTTCTCATATCTAGGGAGCTCTACCTAGAATCTGGACCTGAAACTTCTTCTACGGGGTTTCCATAGCCTGATCTATATTCTTGGAGAGTTTTAGAACATTTGGAGGCCTTCTTCATCAGGGCTGAGTTATCTAGGGTTCCAGGGATCCAGGAGGGCACAATTTCATTAGAGGATTCAACATTTGGAGGGGTTAGCCTTAGCATTTCGGCATGAGACTTCAGGAGAGGGATCTTATCACCATGATCTATCAGTTGGCATAATTTGGGCTCATTTGGAGTCTTCCTTCAGTTGGGCCAAATTATTGAGGGTTTCGACCTTCTACTAGAGCGTGGAATCTTCCAGCTTGAGGAGTTTGGTATCCATACGACTCATATCTACTTGTATTGGTCTTCACTTCTTATCCAGCCTTTGGAGGCAACTTTTGTATTAGCGGGAGCATTTTGTAGCAGCTCATATCTATTATCTATTGGAGCCATCTGAGGATTATTCCAGATCTGCTCTATGTTGTATCTAATTCACGCTTCTTATAATAAAGGTTAGATCTATGCTTTTGTTTTCTATATCTTGAGTATGTTATGATCTTACATGTATTGGATGAATCTTGTATAAACACCATTAAATAACTGGAACAACTTCAATATCCACCTGCACATCAAATACATCAGTGGTAGTTAGTGATTCCAAGCAAAACATTGGATTGGGATCATTACAGTGGTATCAGAGCTTTGATCCTCCAAACCTGTGGAGGGATTAGCGCATGCAGAGGTACAGTGGGATCTTTATGGGTAGAAGGAGAAAACAAGCCAGTGAAACAGAAGTCGAAGTGGAGGGTTCAGGAGATGACTGTGAGCCACAAGGCTTGGCCTACTTGGCAGTTGAATTCCACAAGACCTTGAATCTCACAGAAAACAAATTAGTCCATCATTTGCAAGATATCCAGGAGACAAACCGAAGGGAACAGGTCGAGATCAAGGAGACCTTAAAGAAGGTAGATGGAAATATGAAAAAAATTGATGAGAACCAGACAATAATAACCAAGTTATTGATGCAGATGACTCATAAGGGGAAAGACCCTGAGACGTATGGAAGCAAAGAAGCTAGTGGATCTGGTGGATCCCATGGTGAGATCAGATATAATCTGGAGAGAGCCCCCATATCTGAAGGAATCCATGGAGGTGGCACATCTTATGGGCACTTGGGTAGCAGGGCTAACCCTCGGCCATATATGCCTACGTTCATAGATGAACAAGGGCAATAGGAAGAGGTGGACGATTTCGTTGAGTAGATGGCACAATGTACTAAGGAATACTACGGGTTAGATATGTTGATTCAAAGGCAGATGTCCCTGGATCAATATTGTCAACTCAAGTTCAGAAATAAGCCTAGGCCAAACCACAGGAGCAGTTTTGAGTTTGAATGAAGAGTAGGGAAGATAGAGATCCCATATTTTGATGGTACGACCAAGATGACAGCATAGGCATGGTTGCAAAATATGGACACCTATCTATAACTTAACCCCATGAGGGAGATGGAAGCCATCAAGTTTTCCACTATGTACTTGGATGGCAAGGTTCCTTATTGGTGGTATCATGGACTCACCACACTAGGCCACAATCAGATAGTGTCATACATAGAATTCACTCAAAGACTCATTGATAGGTTTGATCAGGGACATCCTGAGCTACATTTCCGGGAGCTCACACAACTCAAGCAAACAGGTACGACTGAGGCATATATTGATGAATTTCAGAGGTTGGTAGTGATGGTGCAAGATATGTCCCCGACCAGGCTCATGATGCTCTTCACTGAGGGGTTGATGGAACCCTTGAAGGGTTGGGTAAAGGATTTCAAGTCTACCAACCTACAGGATGCTACCTGGAAAACAGGGGATCTGGGACCAGCTGTTAAGCCAAAATTTATACCCAGACCACCTCTTAACAATGGAGGAAGAGATCAAAGGTCTCCAATGAACCAGGGAGGACGTGACCCAAGGGGTTTTGACAGAGGCCATGGCAGAGTGGATGACAACACTAGGAGGGAGCTGAGGAGGAAGCAACTTTGCTTCACTTGCAAAGAACCATGGAACCCAACACACAAATGCATGGGTTGTGGTCAACTGAACTACATAGAGGTCACTTCTGACAACGAGTAGGAGGAGGAGATCGGACAAATATATAACATTGAGGCCAAAACTATTGAGGCAGTAGAGGAAGATATCACAGGACAGGCAAGACAGGACTGTATGGCTACCTTAGCATCTATCAGTGGAGTGCCCAAGTGTAACACCTTCTGGATGAGGGGAGTCTTGCAGGGACATAAGGTATCAGTTCTGATTGATGGGGGAGCCTCTCACAATTTCATTGATTCAGCATTACTGAAAAGGAGGCACATACCCACAGTAAGGTTTGAAGGGTTCAAGGTGGAGGTAGTAGGTGGAAGCACTATGCCTTGTGACAAATACATCCCTGTCATGAAGCTTACCTTGGGTAGGCATGAGCTGGTATAGGACGTCTATGTTATGGACCTTCTGGGTACCAACATCATCCTTGGTGTTCAGTGGCTAAGCACGTTGGGGCCTATCACCACCAACTACAAGACCATGGAGATGTCATTCATAGAGGAGGGTGGACGAAATATAGTGCTTTGGGGCATGATAGGGAATGTTTTAAAGGTGGTCATGGCTAAGAGGATGGAGGCCATCTTCCGAAGAGACAAGATAGTGTACGCAGTAGAATGCAGGATTTCAACACGTGTGGATGAGCAGGGCAAGGTTCACTACACCCCAGAGATCAAACAAATCCTTGACAAGAACCACAAGGTTTTTGGACTGATTCCCCCAGGGGTACCACCGGACAGGGGGTTTGAGCACATTGTTGAGCTAGAGGAAGGAGCCAAACCAGTCATTACCACACCATATAGACATCCCAGAAGTACAAATATGATATAGAGAAGGCCATCAAGGAACTTTTGGACATGGGGCACATCAGACCAAGCACTAGCCCTTTTGCTTCCTCGGTAGTGATGGTGAAGAAGAAAGATGGCACTATGAGGATGTGCATTGACTTCAGGGCCTTGAATAAAAAGACCATAAAAAATAGGTACCTGATACCAAGGATTTATGAGTTGCTAGATGAGTTACATGGAGATGTCTACTTCACAAAGATTAACCTTCATTCTGGCTATCATCAGATCAATATGAGGGAGGAGTACATCTCAAAAACAACTTTCAGATGTCATTACGACCACTATGAGTTTTTGGTGATGCCCTTTTGGTTAACCAATGCCCCAACTACGTTCCAATCTTGTATGAACCATGTGTTCAACAGGAAGTTGAGGAAGCACTTGTTGGTATTTTTTGATGACTTGCGCATTTACAACAAAACGTGGGAGGAGCATCTCAGACATGTGGATCTGATTTTGTCAATTATGGAGGAACAATCACTATACGCTAAGGAGTCCAAATGTGAGTTTGGAATGATAGAGGTGCTTTATTTGGGGCACATCATTGGAGCAAAAGGGGTATAGGTACATCAGGAGAAAATACAAGCCATCATGGAATGGCCTACTCCTAGGACACTCACAGAATTGACAGGATTTCTGGGCATGTGCACACACTACAGGAAATTTGTCAAGGTATTTTCTTGACTGATTTGACTAAGAAAGGAGCCTTCAAGTGGAATGAGGAGTCTCAAATGACGATGGACAAGATGAAGAAGGTAATGAGTACGTGCCCAGTCTTGGCCCTTCCAGATTTCATCCTACCTTTTACCTTGGAGTGTGATGCCTCAGGAGAAGGGATAGGGGTTGTACTGATGAAGAAGAGGCATCCTCTTGCCTATGAGATTTAGAAAGTCAAGGGTCCTGAGCTACTCTACAACATTTATGACAAAGAAATGTTGGCTATCATGCATGCACTATCCAAATTCCGACAATACTTGGTAGGTGCACGGTTTGTGGTCAAGTCAGATCATAACAGTCTCAAATACCTATTGGAGCAGAAGGACTTGAATGAGAGGCAACATAAATGGGTAAGAAGAATACATGCCTACGACTTTGACATTGAATTTTTCAAAGGGAAGAACAATGTGGTGGCTGATGCATTATCCAAGAGGCCATCCATATTTTCCATGATAGGTGTATCAGTTGACTGGAAAGACCATCTGGTGATGGAGTATGCAAAGGATCAGTTTGTGTGTCAGCTATTGGATGGGCAGGTACAAGATGATAATTTCAGGGTTCTCATCTACTACAAGGACTGAATCTTTTTGGTTCCTGGATCGGCCTTCAAGGCCAAGGTTTTGCAAGCGTACCATGACTCACCCATGGTGGGACACTAGGGGCTCAGCAAGACATACAGGCAGGTGAGGGAGAGGTTCTCATGGAAGGGCCTCAAGGAGGATGTGATAAAGCATGTCAAAGAGTGTACTACATGTCAGGAGAACAAGGATGAGCACACACACCCAGCAGGACTACTACAACCCTTACCCATTCCAGAGCACAAGTGGGAAAGCATATCCATGGATTTCATCACCGGGTTGCCAAAGACGCAAGGGAAGGACTACATTTTTGTAGTAGTGAACAGGTTGACAAAGTTTGCACACTTCTTCGCCATAGCTATCGACTTTAGTGCAGCACATGTGGTCGAACTCTTTTTTAGGGAGATTTCCAGGTTGCACGGCCTACCCAAGACCATTGTCAGTGACAGGGATAGCAGGTTCATGAGTACATTTTGGCAGGAGTTATTCAGATTGGTTGGTACGACCTTGACCCCTAGTACCAGCTATCATCCGCACACGGATGGACAGATCGAGATAGTCAACAAGTGGGTGGAAGGATACCTCAAAAATTATGTGCCAGGGAAATAGAAAGCATGGGCCAGATGGTTGCACTTGGGAGAGTATTGCTACAACACCACCCAACATACATCCATAGGCATGTCACCATTCAGGGCCTTGTATAGCTATGATCTTTTATCTTTTGTGGAGATTACTTTTGGTGATAGTCGGGCACCCATGGTACAGGATTGGATATAGCAGAGCCAAGACATTCTCAGGGAGCTGAAGGATCATCTACAGAGAGCATAGAACTAGCAAAAGGTCCAAGCAGACAAGCACAGATTTGATCGTAATTTTGAGGTTGGTGACTTAGTCTATCTAAGGCTCCAACCATACAGGCAGACTTTCATAAAAAGAAGCGGAGCAGAGAAGCTACAACCACATTTCTTTGGGCCCTACAAAGTCAACAGGAAGATAGGGGTTGTAGCTTATGAGTTGGAGCTTCCACAGGGCAGCAGAATACACAAAGTCTTCCATGTCTCTTGCCTTAAGAAATCCATAGGCCAATATATCACACCCATTGAGATACTACTTCCCATGGATGAAGAAGGACAACTTGGTTTGATCCCAGAGGAGATATTGGAGGTCCGAGAAAAGAGGATCAGGAACAAAAGCATCAAGGAGTACCTGATCAGATGGAAGGATCTACCCATTGAGGATGCCACATGGGAAAATGAACAAGTGGTGAGAGAAACAGGTTTGGAATTGCTTGAGGACAAGAAATTTCTAGTAGGGGAGACTGTAATGTCCCCCACCTCTTGATGAAGAGGTATTGAGGAGACTTGGTGGCCTAGCCATCCCCACTAGGCCATAGCCTCACACTAAGGGGAAAGGTCAACTAGGCTAAGATTATATTCTTAAGTTGACTTGAGGAAAAGGTAAAAAGGAGTAAAAGATAATTCAATGAAAGAATAGAAGCGCTGGAAGAGTTAACCCTGGGAGTTAATCTAACTCAACAAAGAAATAGAAGAAAAGGTATAAATAGAAGGTTGGGTCGCACCTATGATTCATTATGGATTTTGGTATTTTTTTGTTATTGCTCTTGAGTATACAGTTTGGGGGTTTGTTGTTACAATCCCTTGTGAGAAACTCAGTGGTGAAAGACCCTCTCACCTTGTTCCAAATCTTGGTCTCAGGGATGAAAGACTCCACCCACACCATTCGACACTCATCACATATTCATCAATTGATTCAGAAAAGCAGCAGGGTCGTACTATTCAAAAGTTTCCAGCAAGGGCACATCATTATCTATCAGAGAGTTCGATCCAGCTGATCAGGAGATTCTTTGGGCATTCTGACACTTGGGTTTTACTTGCAGGGTCTCAACCATCACTTTGAGGGCTTCCTTGGAGAGTTATCATCATCAGATCTACAGCTACAGTTTGGGACGATTTTCAGGCAAGGAGGATGTCCTGTGATTCAATGTTTCTCAGATCTAGGGAGCTCTACCTAAAATCTGGAACTGAAACTTCTCCTATGGGATTTCCATATCCCGATCTATATTCCTGGAGAGTTTCAGATCATTTGGAGGCCTTTTTCATCAGGGATGAGTTATCTAGGGTTCCAGGCATCCAGGAGGGCGGAGTTTCATTAGAGGATTCAACATTTGGAGGGGTTATCCTTAGCATTTCGGCCTGAGACTTCAGGAGGGAGATCTTATCACCCTGATCTATCAGTTGGCAGAGTTTGGGCTCATTTGGAGTCTTCCTTCAATTGGGCCGAACTATTGAGGGTTTCATCCTTCTACTAGAGCGTGGCATCTTCCAGCTTGAGGATTTTGGTATCCATACGGCTCAGATCTTCTTGTATTGGTCTTCACTTCTTATATAGACTTTGGAGGCAACTTTTGTATTAGCAAGAGCATTTTGTAGTAGCTCATATCTATTATCTATTGGAGCCATCTGAGGATTATTCCAGATCTTCTCTCTGTTGTATTTGATTCATGCTTCTTATAATAAAGGTCAGATATATGCTTGTGTTTTCTATATCTTGAGTATGTTATGATCTTACATGTATTGGATGAATCTTGTATAAACACCATTAAATAACTAGAACAACTTCAATAGCCACCTACACATCAAATACATCAGTGGTATTTAGTGATTCCAAGAAAAAAAATGGCTTGGGATCATTACACTATGTTTGATATTATAAAAGAAGATTCATCAAACATTGCATCGCTATCCATGATGATTCTATGGGTAGTAGAATCCCACAATTTGTTCCCCTTAACATCATCACCATATAAAAGATCTACCTATTTGATTTGGTTCCTACTTAGAAAACTGATAAAAAAACATAAGCATCACAACCAAATAATTTCACATTTGATTAATTACCATATGACCTATTCATACCTCTTTGTGAATATTCCTATCTTTTGCAACCGATGGAAACTGAGTTACCAAATAACACAATCGCTTATGTCCACAACTATTGCTGCAACTTGGCATTACTCAACATGTTTATTCGATCCCAACTTCCTTGCAATACTTTCCAAGTTCCATGGATATGAACTTACCTTCATCATATATTTTCAAACACTTGATTGACTTGCCAGCACATCATCCTTTCTACAGACCCACCTTTCTAAATTGGACACACTGCTCCACCTCGAGCTTTGCATTCGAACAACTTTGACCAAATCCATCCAAATCGGCCAAGTAATCCTTCACCGCTTACCTCGAGGCCCATTTACAATGGATTTCACCAAGCCTTTTATAGGCTTCATTCCATGCAATCCATGGACACAATATCATAGGATACCCAAAACACATGGACCCGAAAAACCACCTGCTTTGACCTAAAAATAGATTTAACACATTAACTCTTTCACCGAGTCAAGGTTAACCCAACATACATGCCTCCCCACATATTAAATATACCTAAATCTATGTCTAGACTTTTCATAGGTGACCTGATAAACCAAACGTACACAGGCTTATCCAGGTCTTATAGACATATGCCCATTTACATGCAATCAATAATTTCTACAACTCGAAAGTAAATACAATTTTTTTATTATTATTTCATGGCAACTCAACCATCACTACCCTACACGTTCTATGTGAACACAGGTGGTGAGACATAACAGACAGAAAAAAAATTCACCAACCATACCTGTAGCTGAATTTTCTTCTTTTGTGGAGTCCTCTTTGGATGCTTGTTGGCTTTTCCAACAATCCTTCTTGAGATGCCCATATTTTCCACAAAACCAACATTTTTCCTTAACCTTACCTTCTTTTGACTTAGACCTCGTTGTACCTTTCTAATCTTTCCCTCCTTCTGTAGATCGACCTCTGACCACCATTGCTTCTGATGTTGAGGTTTCTTTACTAGATTTTCTCCTCATTTCCTCACACAATAGAGCTCCCACAACAGTGTCATAATCAATGGCATTTGTTGTGTTAAACCACATAGTTATGACTAGATGATCTCAAGACTCAGGCAAAAAACAAAGTAGTGTAACCACCTTGTACTCATATTTGAACTTTACTTCCATACTAGCTAATTGAAAAATCAAAGTATTGAAAACATTCCCTTGATCAACAATGTTTTTACCTTCTTTCATCGGCAAGTTGTGAAACTGCCTCTTCAAGAAGATTATGTTTGTCAAGTTCTTTGTCATGTACAGACTCTCGAGTTTGGACACCTCATCTGCAAGACACAAACAAATAATACTGAGGGATATTGCATCCATATCTTTTGAGTCCTGGTCTATCATGCTGGTCGGTTTCTTTAACTTTCCAGCCAAGGCCTTTTGTAATCCTTGTTGCAAGTAGATCCTTCATCTTAAGCTTCCATAGCGCAAATCTATTCTTACCGCTAAATTTCTCCACCTCAAACTTAGAACACTGCACTTTCTCCATTAGCACACACTGCCCAAAACAAAATCATAGCTTCTAATAAACCATGCTCTTACAAGAAAAGAAAAAAATGTTGAAATTCAAAAAGGTTTCAAATACTATCTATTGACAAAACCCTTTTTTCCAAAACCTAAAAGATACACCTTTTACCTTTTACCAAGGGATCCACCTCACCTTTTTATATTCTAAAAAGATCCACTTCACATTTTCATATTATATCCCACCTTTCTTTTATTAATAAAAGCTCACCTCCCCCCATAAATTTGATTCCTCCACCTTTTAAACACCCATGTCTTATTTAGAATAAGACAAAAAAAAACTTTAACTTTTATACCACTCGAATTTTTAAACCATGCAAAAAAATTTAAGATCAACCATCATTTGTGGTGGAGAGGGGGCTCTAGTTTTGGAGATCAATGCTCCCTTGGTGTGTATGGGGGAGTGTCGATTCAATAGCGATCTGTGGTGCTCAAACTACGATGCTGATTTTGGGAAAATTGATAAGTTTGAGAGGGTCGACGCGCTTCTAACAATGTTTAGGGAGTATCAATGACCCACTACACTCAATCACGTCTCTAACACTCATTCTTGCACTCAAAAAAACCTATACAAAATTCGCCTTAGCTCACCTGCGACACCTATTCAACCTGCTCTAATTCCACTTGTTGGAAGCAGAAGAAAAACATAGCATAAAACTAGAGCATAAATGAGGCAATAAACCAAGAACAACCAACACACAATTGACACAGTGATTTATGTGGAAACCCAATGAGGGAAAAAACCACGGGTAATGATAATCGTCACAATAGCCAACCCAAACATACAACCATCCTCTCCTCTCAAACACATAACACCTATTGCGTCTTGCTCTCACACACTCACTACACATTGCACTCAGACCTCTATGGGTATGCTCGTATATATAACATTTATCACTCATTTACACACACTCGTCATAAATAGATCACATAATTACACGAACATTTCATAAATAGATTGTATGCATGCCCATTAACATAGCTACATATATGTGCATGTGACGACATGAAAAAATTAATTGACATATTTCCAACAAAATTTGCATTAACCCATCATACATGGAATTTGTTCTCATAGTTATGCTAAGCACCAAGAAGTGACTTTATGTATTTCCTTATCTATTGGTTCTCTAATACTTACTACATACTTGTACGAATATTATATTCTGTTTTGTTCTATAATCTAATTATAATATATTTTGTTTATACTTGATATTATTATTATTATTATCTCCCACTCTATATTTAATTACTCTATACTCTAATTATTTGCCATATGGTTCTTGCTTGTGCTTTGATCCTTCACGAAATAGATATTTTCTTTTTTCATTTAGATTTTGTTGATTGGTATAAGTTGTTGCAGAATATTTTTTTTATGGCTTGTTTGTTTATTAATTGCTTGGTGATTTGTATTATTGATTATTGTTTTTTATCTCTTGTTTCTTGAATGTGGTCATGAAGAGGAATATAATTGATTGGTGGTTTATATTTAATGATTGTTGTTTGGTCTGTATTTATTGATTGGTGGTTTGTTTATGTATGTATTGGTTTGTTGTTGATTTTTCAATAAGCTAGGTTAAGCATGTAGTTCATTTCAATTTCCATTTTTATTAATCATTAACAAGAATGTTCCAGCAACCGAGATCACAAGAAGAAACACCATGCACAAGAACAGAAGAAGTATCATGGGAAACCCTTCTCAACAATGGAAGAAAACCCACTCAAATCCTTTGCTATATTCTTCAAGAGAAAGACCTTCGCCACCAATAAGAATTAGCACACAAGAGGGTGCTCAAACCCTAGAAGACTAGTGCCCAAGAGAGTGCGCACTTTTCCCAATAGGATGTACTTGATGAAATTTCCAAACTTGTGTGATGGATATGATTCCGCAATGGGGAATCTTCAATTACTTATATTAGACTTGTCATATCAACATAAATGTCTATTGGCACAACATGGTGGACCTCTCTTAGTCACATTATAATTAATATTAACTAGATTAATTATCTTTTACATTTATTAATAATCACATTAAGGTGGGGCCGACGTGTACCCTTTACATTACAATTAGGGTTACATGCACATTTGAGTCTTGAATAATATAGCAAGGGATCTGATACACCCTCTAGTGCTCATCCACTAGGGGCACATCCATAGGGATGTCCATATCTCTGGCTCACTGCATTACACAGAAGAATTGGATCTTCACACGTTCACTCTATAGATCTTCTTTCCCATTGCCTCACATGGACGAACCATTTGGATTTTATCGTCAACTCTGTTTCTCAGAGGAGGCTAATACATCATCTTCATTTATGTTCACATGACAATGCACCCAACAATTGGGCATTTCACACGTTCACTTTATGCTCAACTACCTGCATGTCTAACTCAACCGATCTCCTTTCCCACTCGATAATCATATTGATTTCTTCTCAACTCTTTGAATGGATGAGGTCATCTCTACGTTCCATCTCTGTCTCACATAGGAACCACGTAACCTTCTTAGGGGATTTCTCTCAGGTTAAGACTCACATAGTGGAAATGATCCACATCTCATAGGTTTGTAAGCTAGAGAATGTCTCACACAGCTGCAATCATCAACACTCCCTCTCAGCTAAGGAAAAATTTTCCACGAGGCCAAGTCTCTCACAGAAATACTCGAACTTTGTCTTGGCAAGTGGTTTAGTGAAGATATCTGCAATTTGTTCATGAGTAGAAAGATATTGCACTTTGATATAGATTTTATGAGTAGAATGAAATGAATACATATTATTAACAGGTTCTTAACACAAAATAAGAAAGATAAGTAAAATTGGTTTTCTATTCAATAACGAAATAAGTTGAAACTGTAAAATGCAGCGGAAACAAGCTTGTCGGAATGGTGGCGGCTTATCTCTGAGAAGAGATGTGACGGTAGCGTTCATTCGCAAGAAGAAGGTTACAATGAGGCTCTAAAGGCATTTTTACAATAAGAAAGAATGTCAAAATCCCTAGACATCCAAAAACCTAACCCTAGGAGATGAAGCGCCAAAAGTCATGTGGGCCCCATTTGGGTAAGTTAGTCGTAACTTTTGCATACGATCTCTGTTTTAGGCATGTGATCGCCCATTGGAAAGGTATCGTCGAGGAGATTCATTTTGGGGATCAATCATGCCTTTGGATATCATTGAGGAGCTCAATCCCAAAAAAACCTTCATTTAAGCCCTCAAAATGGCCCCGGAAGTTAAAACTGCTAAAAATAGTAAATTGCCAAAACTGTCAAAAAATTGTTTTGAGCTAGTTGGAAAAGGTGGGTGGCCACCAATATCCATCTGGATAAATCCTACCTTCTTAGGAAGAAATGGTCTCCATTTCATTGAGGTCCCCCATTAGATGAGGAAATTTCTGTTAAAACTGGCCCCGGGTAAGACACTTGCCTTGGTGCAACAACTTCCCTTCTTTGACAACTCAATAAAGCTGAATCCTTTGTTGTTGAGTGCCCTTGATCTATCTGTCCACAATCGGATCATTGGATTCCTATTGCATGCAGTTGAGGTTGATCTCTATTGGTGTCTTTTTTTATGCTACTTCTGAGGTGTCCAATAATGGTGGGAAATAAGGGCGAAGGAGATCCACGTTGAACACTAGGTGCAGGCCAAGGAAAGGAGGAATGTTGAGCCCAAAAGAATTATCCCCCATGACCTTGGTGATAGTGTATGGCCCATAATGGAGTGAGTGAAGCTTCCGATGGGGTCCTGTAAGGCGTTCTTTCTGCAAGTGCAACCAAACTTTGTCACCCACCTGAAACTTATGTGGCACCCGATGTCGATCATGGTGTTGTTTGTACTTGTCATTGGACTTCTGTAGGATATCATGAACCTGTTGGTGGATGTGTTGGATCCGCTCAATGAACTGGGTGGATTTGTCTTCTTCAGTTGGAGTAGGAGATGAGTTGATCGAGGTGACCGTAAGGGGAAGTGCAACATCTATGGGACCCAATGGTTGGAATCCCAACCCCACTTGAAAGGGGTTGTGGTTGGATGAGCTATGAAGGGCTCTATTGTAGCTATGTTGGACATAGGGAAGGATCTCATCCCATGTGCGAGGGTGCTTTGAATTATACATGCGAAGGATATGCACAATCATTCAATTTACAACCTCGGTTTGGCCATCTGTCTAGGGATGGAAGGCCATGGATTTGGTGAGCTTGGTGTCCAGCAGTGACCAGAGGCTCACTAGAATGTGCTGAGAAATCGACTATCCCGATCTGAGACAATGGTTTGTGGGATTCCAAAATGTACCCAGACTTGTTCAAAGAAGATCTTGGTAGTGGCCTCTGCTGTGATGCTCTTCTTACAGGCAACCATAATCGCCATCTTAGAAAAGCGATCAACAACCACAAAAACACAGTCATTTCCCCACTTGGTGGACGGGAGGCCCAACATGTAGTCCATTGAGATGGATTCCCGTGGCCTGTCAGGAGTAGGAAGAGGGGTGTACAGGCCATGTTTCTTAGTGGTTAGTTTGGAAATAGCGCAGACAGTGTAGGACCTGATATACTTGCTGACCTCCTGTCGAAGTTTCGTCTAGTAGAAATGTTTCTATAGCATTTCCACTGTCTTTTTGATGCCAAATTGTCCTACCACCCGACTGTAGTGGGCTTCCGAGATCATCTTCGCTCGCTCACTTGATGGAACACATATATGGCCTAGACGACAGAACAACTCATCCTGAAGATGGAAATTATCGACAACTGCATTTGCACCCAACATTTGGTAGGTGGTGGCGAAGTGAGGGTCTGTCTCATAGAGTTGGGGCCATCCAGATGTCTCATGGTTGCAAGAGTATAGCACCTTGGTTAGTTATGTGGCTGGTGGTTTGCTGAGGCAATCAACAACGCGATTGGTGCTTCCTATTTTATACTTGATGTTGAGGTGGAATTGCTGCAAGTATGTGGACCACTTTTGATGGCAGTCATTCTGCAATTTTCCCTGTGTCTGCATGAACTGCAGTGGCTTATGATCAGTGTGGATGACTATCTCCTTCCCAAGAATGTAATGTCTCCATTGGTGTCATGCTTGGACAATGAAGTACATTTCTTTATCGTAAGTAGGGTACTTACGGAAAGTATCTGACAATGTCTCACTATGATAGGCCACGGGGTGGTCGTGCTAAGTGACAACGATGCCCACAACATACTCTGAAGAATTTGTCTCGATATTAAAGGGATGGTTCAGGTCTGGTAGTGAAAGTACTGGGGCTGAGCACAAGAGCTGCTTCAAATAATTGAATGCTTGTTGTTGGGACCAGCCCCATGCAAATTTTTCCTTACCACCACCCCTGTTTATTTGGCTGAGGGCCCATGCAATATGGGATAATTCCATCACGATCCTGCGGTAGAAATTGGCAAGGCCCAAGAAGCTTCGAAGCTCAGTGAGTGTTGTTGGGGCTGGCCAGTCATGGATGACTTGGATCTTGGCTAGATCCACATGTACGCCATGCTGATCAATGATGTAACCCAGGTAATAGACCCTGTCCATGTTGAAGTAGAATTTTTCCAAGTTGGCTTATAGCTTTTGCTGTCGCAATGTGTGCAGAACTTGTTGAATATGCTGCAAATGTCTGGCCCAAGTCTTGCTGTAAATTAGAATGTCATCCATATACACCACTACAAAAGTATTGGTGAATGGTCGCGGGATATATTCCATCATCCTCATGAAAGTGGCTGGAGCATTTGTCAAATCAAAGGGCATGACCAACCATTCAAAAAGGCCTTCCTTTGACTTGAAGGTGGTCTTCCATACATCTATTTGTTCTATCATGACCTGGTGGTAGCCAGAATTCAGATCAATCTTACTAAAGTATTTGGCCCCCGTGAGTTGATCAAGGAGGTCATCGATTCGAGGAATCGGGTACCGGTTTCTGACTGTGATTTTATTCAGAGTTCGGTAATCAATACAGAGTCGTCAGTTTCCATATTTCTTCTGTACCAGCACAATAGGGATCTCGCAAAGTGATGAGTTAGGGCATATGTGCCCCTTGTGGAGCAGTTCTTGGATTTGTTGTTTGATCTCCTCATTGTCTAACAAAGAGCGACGATAGACTATCCCATTGGATAGTGGTGTGCCGGGGGTCAGGTCGATTGGGTGCTTGACCTGGCAGTGCAAAGGTACCCTTGTAGGTGAGGAGAAGATATCTGAGTATTCTTCCATGACCTTATCTACTTTCTTTTTCTGTGTGGAGAGGTCAGCTGCAGAGACCCTAGATGTGGTTGTGATCTTTCACTTATTCTGGGAGTGAATCATGAAGAAGACAAACTTCTCCGCCTGAGAGATGAATTTCCTGCATTTCTTAGCAGAGATCAAGGAAATAGCACTGGGTGGGACTACCTCGGGTATCCTGTTCAAAGTAATAATAACACTATGAGGCCTAAACTCATATATAGCATGACATTTCCATAAATGAGGTTGGCCCAAAATAACCTCACAAACTTTGAGAGGAGCAACATCACACAATACCTTGTCTTTGAAGGGCTTTATGTCATACGATAGTCGACACTGTTGGCTAACACGGAGATCGCTTCCTTGGCGGAGCCATCCAATGGTGTAGGGTTGTGGGTGCGGAATTGTTGACAGGGCCAGCCGCTTGATGACCTCTACTGAGATGAGGTTCTTCTGGCTACCGCTATCAATGATGAAGTGCAGTGGGGTGCCTTTTACCCACATCTGTGAATGGAAGAGGTGCCCTCCTTCTTCTGGCTCATCTGGTTCATTAGGATAGAGCTCGGTGGTAGCAATGGTGGCACTAGGTTCCACGTCAATGATCTTTCTTCCCCTTTTTGGTTCTAGCTCAGAGTTAGAATCTGCATCTGATTCATAGGATTTCACTTTGGCCACCAACGACTACTTTGAGCGGCAGTCAATAGTGTTATGCTAAGGGATCTTATGGAAGTTACACCACTTCCCGGTATCTTTCTTTGTCTTTATGGTGTCCTTTGTTTCTTGTGGCTTGGACTGGTTGTCCTGATACTATCCATATTTTCTCTGTCCTTTGTTCGATGGGTTGGGGCTGCCCTTTCCTAGATTTTGTTGTGAGGGGTTCCTAGGACCAAATTGCCGTGTCTTTTGTTTGAGCTTCTGCTCGATTTTAATGGCATATCGGTAGGCCACTCCCAAGGATGAGATGTACAGAAATTCCATTTTAGTATGGATGTATCTATGCAAAGCACTGTAATACTTGAGCACTAAATGTCGCTCTGAATCTTTGATACCCAACTTGGTGCGCAAGGTATCGAAAATATTTGTGAAATTTGGCACTGCTTGGTCTCTTTCTTGCCGCAGTTTGGTCCATTTGGTATACAGGTCGTCATAACTTCCGATAGGGTAGTATTGTTCCTTAATAGCATCCCTAAAGGATTCCCAAGTGGTCGTGACTGAAAATAATGAATTTTCTTCTGTTTCCTTTTGCTCAGAGAAATTTTCCCACCAATCTTTGACATGGGGAACGACTTTGAGGAGCGCAAAAGTAATATTTTCTCTATTCAAAAAGTTATGGACAAAAAAATACCCTTCTAGTAGATTCAACCACTTGTCTATAGCATCTGTGTCTATATGACCTTCAAATATAGGAATATCGAATTTTATTTGTACCTTGAAGGGGGCGGCGCCTCCGTTCGAAGAATATGCGTCGCCTGTTGGTAGCCGTCGAAGGATTTGCGCGAAACTATCCATCATCTCGTTCCTCTATTGTGTGAGGGTTTCCTAAATAAATAGTTTGAAAGGATCTCTTGTCTCATCATTTTTTTTTCTCCTTCCATAGGAGGTCGCTTGGGCGTGCGAGATATTTTTTCCTCAAGAGAAACAAGCTCAAGACCCAACTCTTTCTACTTCGACCTCGTTGGGGACATGCATTAAGACGATAAAGACCAGACCGCTCCGATACCACTGATCCAGATTTTATGAGCAGAATGAAATGAATACAGATTATTAATGTGTTCTTAACACAAAATAATAGAGATACAGTAAAACTGGTTTTCTATTCAATAACGAAATAAGTTGAAACTGTAAAATGCAACGGAAACAAGCTTGTTGGAATGGTGGCGGCTTCTCTCTGAGAAGAGATGTGATGAAAATGTGCATTCACAAGAAGAAGGTTACAATGAGGCTTTGAAGGCCTTTTTACAATAATCAAGAATGCCAAAAACCCTAGACATCCAAAAACCTAACCCTAGGAGATGAAGCGTCAAAAGTTATGTGGGCCCCGTTTGGGTAAGTTAGTACATCAACTTCCCGAGGTCATAACTTTTGCATACGATCTCCATTTTAGGCGTGTGATAGCCCATTGGAAAGGTATGGCCGAGGAGATTCATTTCAGTGGATTAATCATTCCTTTGGTTATAATTGAGGAGTTTGATCTCGAAAAACCTTCATTTAGGCCCTCAAAATGGCCCTGGAAGTTAAAACTGCTAAAAATAGTAAATTGCCAAAATTGTCAGAAAATTGTTTTGAGCCAGTTGGCAAAGGTGGGTGGCCACCAATATCCATCTAGATCAATCCTCCCTCCTTACGAAGAAATGGTCTCCATTGCGTTGAGTTCCCCCATCAGATGAGGAAATATCTGTTGAATTTGTCCCCGTGTGAGCCACTTGCCTTGGTGCAGGAGCTGCCCTTCTTTGACGACTCGATAAAGCTGGATCCTTTGTTGTCGAGTTCCCTTGATCTATCTGTACACAATCTGATCATTGGATTCCGGTTGTATGCAGTCGGGGTTGAGATATGTTGGTGTCAGTTGTTTTGCTACTTCTTAGGTGTCTAATAATGGTGGGAAATAAGGGTGAAGGAGATCCACGTCGAACACTCGGTGTAGGCCAAGGAAAGGAGGAATGTTGAGCTCAAAATAATTATACCCCACAGCCTTGGTGATAGTGTACGGCCCATAACGGAGTGGGTGAAGCTTCCGATGGGTTCCGGTAAGGCATTCTTTCTGCAAGTGCAACCAAACTTTGTCATCCACCTGAAACTTATGTGGCACTAGATGTTGATCATGGCGATGTTTTTACTTATCATTGGACTTCTATAGGATATCCTGAACCCGTTGGCATATTTGTTGGATCCTCTCAATGAAGCGGGTGGCTTTGTCAACTTCAGTTGGAGCAGGAGATGACTTGGTCGAGGTGACCGCGAGGGGAAGTGCAACATCTATGGGACCCAATGGTTGGAATCCCAACCCCACTTGAAAGGGGTTGTGGTAGGTTGAGCTATCCAGGGCTCGTTTGTAGATATGCTAGACATAGGGAAGGCTATCATCCCATGTGCAAGGGTGATTTGAATTATACATGCGAAGAATATGAACAATCATTCGATTTACAACCTCGGTTTGGCCATCTGTCTGGGGGTGGAAGGTCATGGATTTGGTGAGCTTGGTGTCTAGCAGTGACTAGAGGCTTGACCACAATGTGCTGAGAAATTGACTATCTTGATCTGAGACAATGATTTGTGGGATTCCAAAATGTACCCAGACTCGTTCAAAGAAGAGCTTGGCAGTGGCCTCTTCTGTGATGCTCTTCTTGCCGGCAACCAGAATTTCCATATTAGAAAAGTGATCAACAACCAAAAAAAAACAGTCATTTCCTCGCTTGGTGGATGGGAGGCCTGACATGTAGTCCATTGAGATGGATTCCCATGGCCTGTCAGGAGTAGGAAGGGGGGTGTACAGGCCCTGTTTCTTAGTGTTCGGTTTGGCAATAGTGCAAGTAGTGCAAGACCTGATATACTTGCTAACCTCCTGTCAAAGTTTCAGCCAGTAGAAATGTTTATGTAGCATCGCCACTGTCTTTTCGATGCCGAAGTATACTGCCACCCGAGTGTAGTGGGATTCCCAGAACAAATTCGCTCACTCACTTGATGGAACATAGATATGGCCTAGACGACACAACAACCCATCCTGAAGATGGAAATTATCGACAACTGCGTTTGCACCCAACATTTGGTAGGTGGTAGCGAATTCAGGGTATGTCTCATAGAGTTGGGGCCATCGAGATGTCTCATGGTTGCAAGAGTATAACACTGTGGTGAGTGCCACGGCTAGCGATCTGTTGAGGCAATCAACAACGCGATTGGTGCTTCCTATTTTATACTTGATGTTGAGGTGGAATTGTTGCAAGTATGTGGACCACTTTTGATGGAGGTCATTCTGCAATTTTCCTTGTGTCTGCATGAACTGTAGTGGATTATGATCAGTGTGGATGACTGTCTCCTTCCCAAGAATGTAATGTCTCCACTAGAGGCATGCTCGCACAATGGAGTACATTTATTTGTCGTAAGTAGGGTACTTACGGACAGTATCTGATAGTGTCTCACTATGATAGGCCACGGGGTGGCCGTGTTGAGTGAGAATGATGCCCACAACATAGTTTTAAGCATCTGTATTGATCTCAAAGGGATGTTACAGGTCTGGTTGTGAAAGTATTGGGGCTGATCACAAGCGTTGCTTCAAATAATCGAATTCTTGTTGTTGGGACCGGCTGCATGCAATTTTTTCCTTACCACCACCCATGTTTATTTGGCTAAGGGCCCATGCAATATGGGAGAATCCCAACACAATCCTGCGGTAGAAATTGGCAAGGCCCAAGAAGCTTTGAAGCTCAGTGAGTGTTGTTGGGGCTGGCCAGTCACAGATGACTTGGATATTGGTTGGATCCACATGTATGCCATGTTGATCAATGATGTAGCCCAGGTAATGGACCTTGTCCATGCCGAAGGATCATTTTTCCAAGTTGGCGTATAGCTTGTGCTGACATAGGGTGTGCAGAACCTGCTGAATATGCTGCAAGTGTTTGACTCAGGTCTTGCTATAAATTAGAATGTCATCCAGATACACCACTACAAAAGTATTGGTGAATGGTCGCATGATATCTTCCATCATCCTCATGAAAGTGGCTGGATCATTTGTCAAACCAAAGTGCATGACCAACCATTGAAAAAGGACTTCCTTTGACTTGAAGGTGGTCTTTCATACATTTGTCTGTTCTATCGAGGCCTGGTGGTAGCCAAACTTTAGATCAATCTTACTGAAGTATTTGGCCCTCGTGAGTTGATCAAGGAGGTCATCGATTCAAGGAATTGGGTACCGGTTTCTGACTGTGATTTTATTCAGAGCCCGGTAATCAATACAGAGTCACCAGGTTCCATATTTCTTCTATACCACCACAATTGGGCTCCCGCAAGGTGATGAGCTGGGGAGGATGTGCCCCTTGTGGATAAATTCTTGGATCTGTCACTTGATCTCCTCATTCTCTAACAAAGAGCGATGATAGACTGACCCATTGGGAAGCAGTGCACCAGGGGTCCGATCGATGGGGTTCTTGACCTGGTAGTGCAGAGGTACTCCTGTAAGTGAGGAGAAGATATCCGAGTATTCTTCCATGACCTTATCTACTTTCTTCTGCTGTGTGGATAGGCCGGCTGCAGAGACCCTAGATGTGGCTGTGATCTTTCACTTATCCTCAGAGCGAATAAAAAAGAAGACAAACTTCCTTGTCTGAGAGATGACCTTCTTGCATTTCTTAGCAGAGATCAAAGAAATAACACTAGGTGGGATTGCCTCAGGTATCCTATACAATTTCCTATTAAAAGTAATAATAACACTACGAGGCCTAGACTCATATATAGCATGATGTTTCCATAAATGAGGTTGGCCCAAAAGAACATCACAAACTTTGAGAGGAGCAACATCACACAATACCTTGTCTTTGAAGGGCTTTATGTCATATGATAGTCGACACTGTTGGCTGATGCGGAGATCGCTTCCTTGGCGGAGCCATCCAATGGTGTAGGGTTGTGGGTGCGGCATTGTTGACAGGGCCAACTGCTTGATGACCTCTACTGAGATGAGGTTCTTCTGGCTACCGCTATCAACGATGAAGTGCAGTGGGGTGTCTTTTACCCACATCTGTGAATGGAAGAGGCACCCTCCTTCTTCTGGCTCGTCTGGTTCACCAGGCTAGAGCTTGGTGGTAGCAATGGTGGCACTAGGTTCCACGTCAATGATCTGTCTTCCCCTTTTTGGTTCTAGCTCAAAGTTAGAATCTGCATCTGATTAAGAGGATTTCACTTTCGCCACCAACGACTACTTTGAGCGGTAGTCAACAGTGTTATGCTAAGGGATCTTATGGAAGTCGCACCATTTCGCAGTATATTTCTTTGTCTTTCTGATGTCCTTCTTTGCTTTCATCTTGGACTGGTTGTCCTAATACTGTCCCTCTTTGCTCTGTCCTTTTTTCGGTGGGTTGGGGCAGCCCTTTCCTGGATTTTGTTGTGAGGGGTTCCCAAGCCCAAATTGCCACGTCTTTTGTTTGAGCTTCTGCTTGATTTTGATGGCATATCGATAGGCCGCGCCTAAGGATGAGATGTCCAAAAATTCCATTTCAGTCTAGATTTATCTATGTAGAGAACTGCGATACTTGAGCACTAGATGTCACTCTGAATCTTTGATACCCAACTTGGTGCGCAAGGTATGGAAGATATTTGTGAAATCTAGCACTGCTTGGTCTCTTTCTTGCCGCAGTGTGGTCCATTTGGCATACAGGTCGTCATAACTTCTGATAGGGTAGTATTGTTCCTTAATAGCATCCCTGAAGGATTCCTAGGTGGCCATGACTGAAAATAGTGAGGTTTCCTCTATTTCCTTTTGCTCACAGAAAGTTTCCCACCAAGATTTGACATGGGGAACGACCTTGAGGAGCACAAAAGTAATCTTTTCACTACTTGAAAAGTTATGGACAGAAAAATACCCTTCTGGTAGATTCAACCACTTGTCTATAGCATATGCGTCTATATGAACTTCAAATATAGGAATATCAAAGTTTATTTGTACCTTGAAGTGGGTGGCGCCTCCGTTCGAAGAAGATGTGTCGCCGGTTGGTAGTCGTCGAAGGATTTGCATGAAACTATCCATCATCTTGTTCCTCTATTGCGTGAGGGCTTCCTCAACCAAAAGTTTGAAAGGATATTTTGTCCCATCAACTTTATTTTCTCCTTCCATGGGAGGTTGTTTGGGCATGCGAGAGCTTTTGTCCTTAAGAGAAACAAGCTCGAGACCTAACTCTTTGTACTTTGACCTTATTGGGGACATGCATTAAGACAACAAGGAGAAGACTGCTCCAATACCACTGATCCAGATTTTATGAGAAGAAAAAAATGAATACATATTATTAATAGATGATTAATGCAAAATAACAAAGATACAGTAAAACTGGTTTTCTATTCAATAACGAAATAAGTTGAAACTGTAAAATGCAGCGGAAACAATCTTGTTGGAATGGTGGTGGCTTATCTCTAAGAAGAGATATGACAACAGTGCACGTTCGCAAGAAGAGGGTTACAATGAGGCTCTGAAGGAATTTTTACAATAATAAATAATTCCAAAAACCCTAGATATCCAAAAACCTAACCCTAGGATATGAAGCGTCGAAAGTCATGTGAGCCATGTTTGCGTAAGTTAGTACATCAACTTCCCAAGGTCATAACTTTTTCATACGATCTCTGTTTTAGGAGTGTGATAGCCCATTGGAAAGGTATCCTCAAGGAGATTCATTTTGGGGGCTCAATAATGCCTTAGGATATCATTGAGGAGATATATCCTGAAAAACCTTCGTTTAGGTCGTTTTGAGCCAGTGGGAAAAGGTGGGTGGCACCGATATCCATCTGGATCACGCATGTAATTTATTTCTGTGCACCATGTCTCTAATATAGTCATACTTGATTTCAATGTGTTTTGATTTTTCATGAAACACTGGGTTCTCATAGAGATTTACACAGCTCCAGTTGTTAGGACCCAGAAATGTCCCTTTTTCACTACATCTTTTGCCTATTCAACCTTCTCATTCCTAAACTAAATGACTATTATAATGAGTACTAAGAACCTTCTTCTCAAGGTATGAACTATTCATATTGCTTTTATATTTTCATTTACTTAGCATGTTTTATTGGTAACGTTCACATATTTTACCCATGAAATGATTTAACTAATGATCAAAATGCTTAGAACAACCCACTTCGAGAAACTCGTTGTTGTTACAGCTATGCGCCAATCTTGGAAGTTGTTACATGACTGCTACAACGGATGCCACCAATCTTGGAATTTGTTACATGACTGCTACAACAGAAGCCTATCAATCCTGGAAGCTATTACAACAGACGCCACCAGTCCTGTTGTTATACGACTGTTGCAACACCTGCTGATTAGATATGCTAGCTCACGATGTTGATCAAGGAGAGTTATATATTTTGTATTAATGATATCAAACGAACAACTTGAGAATAATGGATTCTCAAGACTGTTATGTTTATGTTCTACTGAATGACTTTGACTTTAAATAGCAGAGCTTTTGTAATGAAAAGGGTTGTTAGTTTTTTTTACTGGAAAAAGAAACGTAACGCTTATTGTACACAGACATTTTTGGCAATTGAATGAAAGAGTGTATTGAATTCCTTTAGTAGACTGTAACCTATTTCTTTGAGTGGATTCAATGAGAAGGAAATGGCCCACCTTCCTCACTGATTCCCCTCTATTTTGAATTCTAGATTAGTTGTTTCAAATGAGAATGATTTCACTGTTACACATTTCTAGAATACAAATGTTGTTACAGTTTAGTTCCTTCTTGTTAGATGCGCATAAACTTGTCTCATGAGAATTAGAAGTCGATTGTTGAACGTTGTTGGAGAACTGCTTTCCCTTTTTCTGCATTAGGTTAAAATCTTGTTTCCGAGAAATAAAAGTGTGAAGTACCTTCTTGCAATAAGTAGATTTCCTTTCTGCAATAGTATATAACTTCTTCCTGCAAAAGTAATTTAGAAAGTTAGATTAGAGTAGGCAATTCAGGGTTCTTATACATTCATCGGTTTAGATTGCAATTCTGATTTCAAATCTGTAGAACTCCAGCTGTATCAACACAACTATGTTAGTGATAATGTTGTTGTTGTTTTTTTAAACTTCCCTACTACAATTAGATTAGAGATGCTTTCATAATCTAGCATATACTGTGCACAATTATCTTGAAATAACAAACTTCCCTGGGTTGACAATTTATATTGAACACTTTGATTTTCTATTCAATTAGACAATTAAAGTGCCCAACACTGGTCATCACAATGAATAGTAGTTGGGCCGATCTCATGATCGAACAAGTCAGTCAAAATTTTGTGAAGCCATACTGCTTCACGAACTTCCACACTCAATGCAATTTACTCTACCTCTGTTGTGCTTAAAGTTATAGAGCTTTGTTTTCTGCTACACCAGGAAACCATGGTCGATCCTAAGGTGAAGAAACAACTTGAGGTGCTCTTTGTGTCTACTTCACTTCCTGCCCAATCTTCATCGGCATATCCTTATAGGCTCAAGTTCACATTGGATGCATATCACAGGCCATAACCAATTGCGACTTGTAAGTATCTCAATACATGTTTTGCAGCTATCTAGTGTGTATGTTTTGGTTGGCTCATAAACTAGCTAAGCACATTCACTGCATAAAAAATGTTCGGTTTGGTTTTAACCAGATACATCAGAGATCCAATCAATTGTCAGTATAAAAGTGGATCTACATCTCCTTAATCAATGTCACTCATTTTCTTTAAATCCATTACCATTGGAGTAGGCATGAATTTGCATTTTGTCATACTGAACTTTTTCAGTATCTCCATAGTATATTTTCCTTGACTTAGGAAAATCTCAAATGTTCTTTGCCATACTTCTAGTCCCAAGAAATAATGCATTAGGCCCAAATCCTTCATTTCAAATTTGGCAGTCAATGCTTGCTTGCATTCGGCAACGAGTCTCTATGAAATGGTGAGGAAAAGATCATCCACATATAATACCAAAATAAGACACTCATTTCCATCAATGTGATAATACACGTTTGGATCAGCTGCACTTTTGTTGAAGCCCAAACTCATCAGAAATCCATCCATTTTCTTGTACCAAGCACGTGGTGCTTGTTTTAGACCATATATGGATTTTTGAAACCTGCATACATGATATTTTGCATTGTGTACAACGAAACCTTCTGGATGCTCAATATAAACTTCTTCCTCAATTTCACCATTGAGAAAAGTTGTCTTTACATCCATGTGATGTAGCTTCCAACCCATGGAAGAATCTAGTGCAATGATAGATCGGATGGAGGTATATCTGGATACAGGTAGTCTCGTCATAGTCGACTCCCTCTATTTGTGAAAACCCTCTTGCCACAAATATTTATTTGTATTTTTCAATGCTTCCATCAACAACATGTTTGATTTTGTAAATCCATTTGGAAGTCACTACGAACTTTCCCTCTGGTCTTGGAAGAACATCCCATACATCATTTTTTAATATAGATTGGTATTCTTAAGTCATGGAATCTTTCCATAATTTTTCACGTGAAGCTTCTCCATGACAAGTTGGCTCTGAGTAAATAATGTGGGTCATGGATGAAAGGTAGATTGAGAAGCTCGTTGGTCTCTTTCTTTATCTAGTTTCTCCTTGTGGGGATTTACGCCCTTCTTCTTCTTCTAAAGTTTATCTAGCCCAAGTAAGTATTTTATGTCCAACTGTGATGTCTATGGGTTTGTTTCTTTGGGGAACTGAATCTACTGGAGAAACTGGATCATCTGGAGTTGTTGGCTCATCTGGAATAATATATGTCTCCCTTTGAACTATTGAAGGGGGAGAAGGTATCATTTCACTATCAATTTCCATCTGAGCTTCTCTATATTTATGGAACGCTACTTCTTCTTCAAAAGTAACATATCTACTTACTTCAATTTGTCTCTGACCTAGGATGTAGATTCAATATTCTTTTGAGGATTCACTGTATCCTACAACTGTACCCTTTCTTCCTGAAGGCTTAGTTTAAATCTCTTTTCTTTGGGTACATGAAGGTACACTAGACATCCAAATATTCTGAAGTATCTAATCTCAAGATTCAATTTGGTGAATGCTTTTTCTGGACTAATGTTCTTCAAGATTTGATGAGGACTACAGTTTTGAACATATATTGTTGTCATACATGCTTTTGTCAATAGAGTCATAGGTAGACTCTGATCATGTATCATTGCTTTAGTTGTCTCAATGATAGTTCTTTTTTTCCTTTCAACAACCCCATTTTGTTGAGGGTTGTAAGGAACTACGAACTCCCTCTTGATACCCACTTCAATACAAAAACTATTGAATTCTTTTGAGGTGTATTCTCCTCTATTGTTTGACCTTAATATTTTGATTTTTCTTCCGTTCAGGTTTTCAACCTGAGCTTTGAATTATTGAAACTTGGCAAGGAATCCATCCTTGTTCTTCAGAAAGTAAATCCAAATTTTCCTAGAGTGATCATCTATGAAGATTGCATAGTATAAGTACCCATTTAAGGATGCAACAATCATTGGCCCACATACATATGAATGTATACAGTCCAATATTTCCTTGGATCTGTTGTCACTGTTAGGAAAGGATCCTTGAACATTTTTTCCAAGGGCACAACCTTTGCAAACACCTTTATGTTGAATCTATATCTCTGGTAAACCTATTACCATTTTCCCTAGAGCTGAAAGATCTCTATAATGAATGTGATCAAGTATTCTATGTGTTATCCCCAATATCTAGGGATAACTAGGAGATCATGTCTCGAGGCCCACATGGTCCTAGACATGGAGTACCGAGAGCGGGATTGACTTGAGCATGGCCCTGGAGGGCCCATCTTTCTTATTCTCAGCCAATTTTTTTCCTGTCAGCAGTAGCAGCTTCCATCACCTCCGGCCTGGGCCTACATCGGAGAGGACTCTTGCTCCATGAGGTAATTGGTCTGAGGTATCATGGTATGTGTCATATTTGATTGTTATGACCTTCTTATATATGCATTAGGTTCCTTTCATTTCTGATGACTGCTTGGATCTTACACTAATCCACTTGACCATTGTTGGGGTGATTGTTTGGGTAGCTTAGCAAGTTGATATTCATGGGTCTTGGTTATCCACCAAGGGGGATTTGCAGAGCCATCGTCCGCTCCCACCATCTTATCACTTTTACATCTTATACCCTGCTCATCCATCCCATTCCCCTAGTCTGGCCATTAGGATGAACTTCCAGGGTTACATCTTATCTTGTGGGAAGAAGGGGCTAAAGGCCCAGGGGGTAAAAGCAGCTGGTAAAAGATAAAAGCCATAGGAAATAAAACCTAGAGATGCTTCACCCAGGAGATCCCTGAGAAGGCAATAAAAAGCCTCTCGATAAGAAACTAAGGGACCCTAAGAAAAATAATAATAATAACAAGACCTAACCAAGAGGATGGGACGTCTCATCATGAGCCGACCCATTATGTTCATAGGTATTTAGCAGTATGACATTGCCGCTATCTGGTCACCAACCTAGGGAAGTGACCTTTGGTTGCATGGCCAAAGGAAAGGGGGTCTCATCACGAGCCAGCCTTATCATTTTTGCGAAGATACCAGTGGGTAACGCTATCAGCTCTGGCCACCAAGCCAAGGCAATGTCCTCTGGTCAGACCTTGAAGTAAAAAAGAAAGAAAAGCAATAAAATAAAAATGAGGCAATAAAGGGCTTGGAAAAAATGCATCCATGACGGGTACAGCTCGCCTCCTACAAAGGCACCCACAGATAACACTTTCCCTTGGTCTTACTATGACTGGACATCCCTAAAAACCATATCACCTCATTAAACATGGCTTGAATGATCTTTTGAGGAAACTTCCCATCTCTTGTGGGTATTAGCCCAATAGGTTATTCTGTCGGTTTCCTTAGCTTTGTACAGTAGATCTGTGTAATATCTTTGAGCTCTTAGATGATGTGTTAGGGACTTCATGCATATATTTGATAACTTTAATAATGAAATGTGATTTACATTGCTATGATCTATAGGACTGATGAGCCCATGGAGGGCGTAGTTTTTGATGTGCAGGACCATGCCCGACGGACAGGTACCAGAGGATCGGTGCACATGGGGAGATGATTATCTCGGACCTCCATGGGGCTGAAGAGCCCATCAGATGGTTGCTGGGATGGCAGAGGTAGGACAACTTCATGATGAGCCCTTGCATGAAGAAGATAGAAGGACGCCCTCACCAGGACACTGTCGAAGAGATTTGACCTAGGGGGGATCAACCCCTGCAAATGGGAGGATGGCTTTGATGGATATGACGCCACTCAGGGCAGGCTGGACGATTTCTGGAACATGTGGCAGTGTGTTGTGCTTGCTTGGCATGTGTAGCAGGTTGCAGGAGCCCCAGAGGGGCCAACTTTTTGCCTTTTGGATGTTGATGATGCCCTGAAAGGGCACGTCTCCCTCAGAGCGACCTGACGTCTCCCTTTTTAGCTCGTTTTTGACATTTTTAGCATTTAATGTGACAAATGATGAAATATTGTTAATTCAGCCTTGTTGACTGTTTTTAATGACCTATTTTGTTAATTAAAGGTCATTTGGATGATATATATTGAGGACATTGAGCCTCATTTTGACATAACACAACTTGCTCTCTTGGAAAGTGATACTTTTTAGTCTTTTGTATTGATTTTGGATCTTGGAGTTGAGGTGCTACTCTTGGAAGGATTATCTTTGGCATGCATATAGTGTTTTTATCATTGGAAGGTGTTACAACTAGGGTTTGATAAGCTGATCTTGGATTTGTAAGTGTTTTTCTCATACAAAACTTCTTCATTGAATGGTTGTAGTTTAAAATTCTTACATGCATGGTTACATTGTTATTTTTATGCTTAATCATTGAAACCCTAGGGAGAAAGCACACAAGTAGGTCCTTGCTTCATGTCCCCGTGATAAAAGATTGATTATCCATTTGATTAAGAAGAACCTAGCCTAGCCATTGCTACACTAGTTCCTCTTTTTGTTGAGTTAGTTTGAAACATAAATTGAAGAAAGAAGACGTCCTAGGCCTAATTAATTTTACACCTAGGGTTTGACTCTTAGGGTTTGAAAAGCCTTGTCCCCAAACAACACTTTTCAGCCATAGATTTATGTTTTATAGCTAGCCTTTTTTGCCAAAGAGTCTTCAGGAAAGAGGGAGGAGCATGAGGCCTAGCTTTAGCTACACCGGAATGAGCCTCCTCCCCTTAGGGTTTTGATTTGGTGGCCCTGCCATTACAACACCATCAAACCTAACTCTCCCGTCCTTAATTTTAAGTCTTTCCAAGCCTTTAGTCTCTCTCCATTTGACTCCATTAACCCAAGGCACTAGTCTAAACCTAAAAACGTTGAGATCTTTGTGTTAAAAACAACCTTTTTTCAAATTCTTAAATTGAAACCCTAACTAAACCTAGCGACTTAACTAACCCTAATTGTTGATGACGTCTTGCCCTATTTGAACTTTTGTTTGGTCTAAAACTTGCGGCTAGGTCATCCATTGATATCCATAAAGGTGTTGTGCAATTTCATTGGCCCAATTAGCAAAACGTTCACCTTTTTGTCTAGCTAACCTAACCTAGATTAGGGATGACGTCACACCTGTTTTGATCTCTTGACTGGTATAAAACGTTGTGACCCTGCCATCTAGCATTTGGCATTCATGTGTAGATTGCTTTCATAGACTTAATTTGCAAAACGTCCACCTCTTTGTCTCTTAAAACTAACCTAGAACTAAGGCTGACGTCACCCTTAATTTGCATAGTGACGTAGCAACAATATTTATGTATGAGATCATTTATTGCATTTTGATAATATAAGGATTGATTTTATACATTGAATGCTATTATCATTTTGTATTTATTGAAGAAGTGACATTATAAAACATAAGCTCTAATTGCAATCATTGGACTTTGTCAATAATTACATTCATTATTTGCTCATATGTATTAAAGATAGTCATTAATATTTTGAAGCACTAACCACTGTATGCACATTTTAGTTTCATTTGCCTTGTCTCGCAAACAGGTGCCTTTCTCAGTGGAATACCTTCATCCTTGACTATCCTTTTGGCAATAATCTGTGAAGGGAAAGCTTACCTTAACCTTTGAGTCTTAAACCCTTGATCCTTTTCCTTCAAACCCCAGATTACTAGGGACGTCTCCCTAGGATTAGCCACCTTGAATAGAAAGAGCTCCACATCGAGGTGACAGTGGGTGGGGAAGCTCTTGTTACGCTAGTTTGAGCCTTGCCTTCAAGCTACTTAAACCTATCCTACAAACTGTGCGATAACATTTTGGCACCGTTGTCGGGGAACACTTAGTCTATTTTCCTCAACGACAAACCTTTGGTAAGCCTTGTTTCAGAAGCCTTTCTTGTAAGATTACCTGGCGAATCCACTACTTTTTTTTCCCCCTATTCTTTGGTAGTTTCAGGGAAACTATCTGGCGACTCCACTGATGACGAAGCCAACAATGACTTCACAATGGGACCCAAGAAGCTATAGACCTTTAGATATGAGTAAAATTCTAGGATATCCCAGAAAAATGCCTCCTCGTTATGAGGATTTCCTCCCTCGTTTTGCTGGCATCGATGAAGAATGTCCCAAGTCTCACATGAGAATATTTTGGAAATTCTTTCAACACTTCCCTGTCAGCGACGAGGCTGAAGATTTGGTGATGAAACTCTTCTCTGCCTCCCTGGATGGAGAGGCTAGAAGATGGTATGATAACCTTCCAGCTGCCAGCATCAATTCTATGGAACTTTTTGAAGAGGTTTTCCTTGCAAAGTGGACCATGAAAATGGAAGATGTACAATCATTGTTGAAAGAGCTTGAAGGCATAAAACAAAAAGAGTCTGAGATTGCCAGAGCTTTCTGCACTAGATTCCAGAAAGTGCTTTACCAGATTCCTCCAGGCCATCGTCCTGAAGAGAAATACCTTGTTTACCTCTATACTAATGGACTTCAGGGACATTTGAGCTTCCTTCTAAATAAAAAAAAGCCAGAAACTTTTCCAGAAGCTCATGACATGGCCATTCAAATTGAAAAGAGTCTTTTCATGACCAAGATCGATGCCATGGACACTCTCATCTTGATAAAACTGGTCTCCCATGGAAACTTTGTTGAAGATACGCAAGAGAGAGGGGAACAAGTTTTTGACCAGCAGAATGAAGACATCGATGAGGAGCAAGAACCTGAACAAGATGATGAAGTATCCGCCTGTGCTCCTCCCACTGATGAAGTCATACAAGAACCTGTTTCTCCTGTACAACAAAGTGAAGATGAGTTTAGTTATTTTCCACTTCAAAATTCTAATGATACTGTCATTTAATTCAAAAGATGAAGAGGAAATGGAAGCCTCAGACAAAGTGGAAGTCCCTTGCTGTGCAATTGAAGATAAAAAAGCAGTCCATGAGGATGAGGAAATGACACATGCTGAGAACATTGAGCTCCTCAAAGTACCTGCACAAGAAGAAACAGTGAGTTACCCTCCTATCCTAAATTTTGATGATGCTTTACCTTGTGATGAAAAGGAGGAGGAGGATGAATTTCTAAGTCTTACAAATCCTTCATGCTATGACACAGATAGTGACATTGTTGATAAAATTGATGACTTCATACATGTTGGGATACGTAGGTGGGACATAGTTGGTTATGACCTGGATCCCATCTATGACATTGAGGGTCGTTTCCAGTTTTTGCCCTTGCATTTGTCACCGCAGATTTCTTCCGAACAATGGCAACAAGGAGATGAGGTTTTTACTTGTATCTTTCAAAAAAACAAGGATGACCTAGTACCTTCTTCCTCTCATAATTTTCAGTCTTACCTTGAGGTTTTTTATGAGTACCCTTCTGAGAATTTGGACTTTTTTCATGTAGACGATTTCCAACCACCGCTATGCTCAGATTTTAAAACAAGTAAAGATATTGTTTGCCTCAAGAAGGTTTCTCATGATTTTTCACCCCAACCACCTGTTATTACTTTGCCTTGCTTTTCCATTAAAGGTGTAAATGGGAAATATCTTTTTCATGTTGAGTTTCCTCCTTGGCAGACCCTAGACTTCAAGGGTTGGTTGGGTAATACTAGCTCCAATCAGTTTTTCAACTTTCCCTTGATAATTTTCCAGTCATCTACTAAACTTTTGTCAATTCTTTCTTTATAGTGTGAGGATGTCCTAGGTAACCAGTCTACAGGCCCTTTGAGTCCGTTTTCTGAACCTTGTACTTTTCATGACCCTTTCTTGGATAGGATTGAGTACTTTTCTCAGAGATGGACTTGGCAGGATTTTGTCCCTCCCGCCCGCCTCCATGAGTTGGACTTTGAGATGCCTGATGATGTGATATATGATCTAACTCATGACATTTTTGTCCTTAATTTGTCATTGTTTTGGTTTATGATGAATCACAAAGGCAGGTATCGAGGGATGTTATTGGATTGGCTTCATTGGTTGTTTGACTATACCAACATACAACCAGCAGGTGAGTACAGGTAAGATTTTCATTTTCTATCTTCATTTATGATTGCCTTATATGCACATATACTATTTTGCGGGGTGGCAATACCACCCCACCTTTTGTCGCTGATGCTTTCTTGTCAAGTGTGAGCAGGTTACAGGTCTATGCCAGAGATTGCTGAGGTTCTCATGCGCTCTACAGTTAGCACATGTCCCCGAGTTGGAGCCAGA